>PVHY01003784.1:0-60311 GCA_004024945.1 Uropsilus gracilis
ATTTCACAGTATCAACAAATGGTTATAGGAAAGCCTTCTCCCCCCGTTGACGACCCCTCTGTTCACTCTGGCCCCTCTCCTTGTTGTTTTTTTGATCTATGTTGAGCCCTTTGGTATCTTTGTTCTCTGTGGCAATGTCCTTTTCTTTGGGTGAGGGACTGTGATCCTAGAATATAACAAGCCACTTGTTGGTAGGTGTTCAGTCTTATCTCTGCACTGGGTACCAGTTCCTTCTCATTTGGAATCCATTAGTGTTTTCTCGTTGTTGATTGTCTTCAGTATCATTCATTATAGAAGACATCTGCTGAAAGCCTTTGCAGGTGGTTTCCTCTCCTTCAGATTGTAGCTTTGTGTGGGGCTGTGGCCCCATCTCTGTGACCTTCCTCTCCTGTGGAATAGGGAGGGGCACCTTGCTTTCTGCATATCAGCCCTTAGCTTTTGGCTTGTCCACTCCTTGTGTGGCCTTAGTTGTGACTCTGTGACAGGTGATGACCATGATCATTTTCTCTGACCCATTATACATTGTTTTTCTCACAGTACCTTCTCTTGCGTTCCACTTATATGTGTGCACAGGATTTTGCTCTGGTCCCTCACCAATTCTATACGGTCTATGGATTATTAGTTCTCTTCTCAGTCGTCCTCCTTTTTTTTTTTTTTTAGACTAGGTCTTGCTATTTTTTCCCTTGCAACCGCAGGCTCACATTGTCTGGGGCATCACAGACTCAAGTAATCCCTAGCCTCAGCTTCCCAGGTAGCTGGGATTACGCGCCACGACACCCAGCTATTTTTTGGGGGACTAGGTCTCGCTATGTGACCCCAAGTGGGACTCGAACCGTGATCCCCAGTTCCAGCTGCGACTTCCTAGACTGCCGCTTACAGTCATGCGCCACCATGCCCAACCTCTTTTCATTCCTTCTGAGGACTAATTGGGGTGAGAGTGAAAGAGAAGGGCCGCCTTTATAGTCCTGTGTGTGCCCCCCAACACCCCCCCAAGGCAGGCCAACCAGAGCTCACCTGGTGGGGGGGGTGCGCTACTCCCACCCACCACACGAAGCTGCCGAGGAGGTGGCTGAGCGCGAAGGCGGGGAAGCAGGTGGGCCTGGAACCCTAACTGGTCCCGGCTGCAGGCCTGTACTTTTAGTTGTTAACTTGTTTGGACTTTTCCTCCTGGCCTTTTGCTTGTTTTTCCTATATCCCATATATTAACCAGAACTTGAATTGCGTAAGATCTGTGTTTGATCACATGTGTATCTAATAATGGACAAGTTGACCTACTAATGCTGGTAGGTCCTCTCCCTCGCCACTCTATGGAGCTGCTTATTAATTAATCTTTGTAAATTCCAAGATCAAACAGATCATTTGTACTTTGTAATTCTTAGTCTGGTGTTCCAGCCCCTCCAGGACTGAGCACAGCTTACCTTTCTAACCGCATTTGCCACTGTTCATGTCCATGGACCACCATTGTGTTTTATCACAGACTTGTGCTTTCTTGCCATCTGCCCTTGCTCAGTCATTTCCTGCTCCTAGAGGGTCATTTCTGTCTCTTCCTTTCTATATATGACCTTGCCTCCAAATCTTAACTGCCCTGCCATCTCTTCCTTGAAACTTGTGTCCTGTCCCATTTTTTTCCTTCTCTGAAAAAGCTCTTAGCACATCACCTTTCTTTCTTGGCATGACACCTTCCTTTGAAAATTTTATTTTATTGCTTTTCTTACTTGCCCTCCTAAAACATGAGTTCTCCTACAAGACAAGGGTCATTTTATCTTGGTGACCCCAAAACACACAACCTTTTGTTGTCAGTCATTAGTGTATGAAGGAATGGATGTCTCTGCCCTGGAAATATTAAGGGAAGGTATTTAAAAAAATATATTTTACATATTAAGTCCTTATCAGATATGAAAATATTTCCTCCTAATTTGGTTAGGTTGCCTTTTTTCTTGATTGCATTCTGTCAAACAGGACTTTTTAGTTTGCTATAATCCCACTTATTTTCACTTTTGTTGCCTCTTTGTCAAATCCAAAAACATGACCACCAAAAACAGTTTCAAGAGCTTACAAAGTGTTTTTCTTCTAGAAGTTCTATGGTATGGCATCAGGTTTTATATTGAAGTCTGTGTTCCATGTTGAGTTGTGTGTATGATGTAAAGATGGTGCATTTTATTCTTTTACATGTGACAAATTTTCCTCACAGTGTTTACTGAAAACACTATTCTTGGCTCATTTGTCATAGTTTGACCATGTTATGCAGGAGTTAATTTCTAGGTGTTCTAATCTCTTCCATTCATCTATGTGTCTGGCCAGGCACGGTGGCGCATGCTTATAATGCAAGGTATTGGGGAGGCTGAGGCTAGGATTCACAGGAATCCGCAGGTCCGAGACAGCCCTGGGCAACAAAGCTAGACCTAGCCTCAAAAAAATAATAGTCTACATGTCTGTTTTTAATGCCAGTACCATCTTGTAATTACTATGACTTGGTAATACAGTTTGAAATCAGGAAGCTTCATGTCTCCAACTTTTTTCATTGACTCATTGGAGTATTTTGCAGTTCCATACACATTTTACTACTGCTTGTCCATTTCTGTGAAAAATGGCATTGGAAATTTGAATATGGTTTTAATCTGTAGACTACCCTGGATAACATAGTTGCCTTTTTTTGTTGAGACTAGGTCTTGCTATTTGCCCATAGAACCGCAGCCTCTCGTTGCCCAGGGTACCACGGACTCAAGCAATCCCCAGTCTCAGCTTCCCAGGTAGCTGGAATTACAGGTGTGCGCCACCATGCCCAGCTCATTAGTTGCCTTTTTAAACAATACTATCCCCTCCTATAAGCACATATCTTTCCGTATTTGCTTCTCTGTATTATCTTTCATCAACACTTTGTTACAATACTCAATACTCTGTAACAGGACTTTGGACCCTGTTTAAATTTATCCCTGTTTTACTATTTTGATATTGTAAATGGGATTTTAATTTTTCCTTCCAGTAGTTCATTATTAGTGTATAGAAAGGTACTGATTTTTTTGTATGTTGATTTTAGATCCTACAACTTTTGTCTTTGTGATTCAGTTTTTGGTTGTGTTTGTTTTTTGCCTATTTGCTCTTCCTAGGACTTTCAAAAATGTTGAATAAACTGTCAAAGAGTCGCCATTCTTGTGGTGTTCGTGATCTTAGAGGAAAAGCTTCAGGTTTTCAGTGTCATGTAGGATGTTAGCTGTTTGCTTCTAAGTAGCCTAATATACTGAGATTCATTCCTTCTGTAGATATAGTCCCTGATTTACAATTGTTTGACTTACAATATTTTGACTTGATGGTGTGAAAATGATACATTCATTAGAAACTGTGGTCCAGTATTCTCTCATGATACTACACCACAGTTCCAAGTCAGCATTTCCAACTGAAGGATACCACCCAACTTTTAGTGGGACAAAACCCCATTGTCAAACAAGGGAAATCCACATAGCTTGTTGTTTTTCTCATGGATGATGAATTTTATTAAATGCTCTCACTGTTTCTATTGAGATCATGATTTTTATCCTTCATTAGCTTGTATTAATCTTGTGATATTTATTAATTTGCAGGTGTTGAATCATGTTTCCACTCCTGGGTAAATCCCATTTAATCGTAGTATACATAGACTCTTTAAGTGCAGTAAGTTTGGTTTGCCAATATTTTGATACTTGTTCATCATAGAGCATTATCTGTAATTGTTTTTTCTGGTATTGCTAGCTTTATAAAGTGAGTTGGAAGTATTCTTTCCTTTTTCTATTTTTATAAGAGTTTTGAGAATTAGTATTAATTATCCTTCTGAATACTATAGAATTCATCAGGGATGCTACCTGGTCCTGGGCTTTTCTTGGTGGAAAGGTTTTAGATTGCTGTTTAGTGTTCTTTGTAGTAGTATTTTCAGACTTCTATTTCTCTATGAGCCAGGTTTGGTAGGCTGTTTCTAGGAATTCATCCATTTCTTCTTGGTTTTTTCATTTTGTTTGCACATAAGTATTCAGAGTATTCTCTGCTGATTAGTTTTTTACTTCTAACTCAGTTGAGCCTAGTTTCATTCTATTATGGTTGAAAAGAGGCTTGATATTATTTGTCTTCCTAAATTTACTGACTTGTTTTGTGACTTAGCATGAACAATCTCCATGACAGGGCATGTTTATATATATTAGATCTGTCTAATTTAATATGTAATTCCCTTTTTTTTTGGTCTGGATGATCTATCCATTGATGGAGAAACGTTGAAGTAACCTTATTTTTATATTGTGATCTTCCCCTTCAGAATTATTGTTACACATTTAGGTACTCCTGACTTGGGTTCAAATTTTTTTTGTTCACCTTAACACAATTTTTAATAGTGTGTAGGAAAAACCAAGGGCCTGGGACTAAAGGAGCCCCTTTTATCTTCTCCCTCCTAGCCCCAGGTATAAAGCCTAACAACTCATTTACCTTAGTTCTAGCAAGGAATGACAAGTCTTTTTGACCTGAGAACTAGATGCCTCCCCAATATTGCCATTTTGTAGCTCTATGTTGATGTGGTTCACAAATTTTTAGTTATGTCCTCTTGATTAGTTGACTCTGTTAATGACTTCCTTGTCTACCTCCTAAAGTCTTATCTTTTTAATGACGTTCCTTGCTTTTGGTTTCTCTATCTTTGTAATGTCTTCACCTGCTCACTTTTCATTCTTGTAAGCTGGGGTTACATATAGTGAGGTTTGTTTTTTTAATCAAAAGCCACTATCTTTTGTTGGTGAACAGATATTACACTTATTTACTCAGAATTGTCATTTGCTTTATGGTTTGATGATTTTCTGTAATTATATGTGGACTTCCTTTTTGTCAAATACATGCATATGCTTTGTCGTGGTTACACAAGATAGCTGAACAAATAAAAAGTTTTCCCAACCTCTGCATCTTCAGTGTTTTTGGTGTTTGCATTTTTTCACATTGATGTTTATCATATAGTTGTGATTTCCCCATTACATAGAATACTCTGAATTTAATTTATATTTAACTCCAGCACGTTACACTTAGGTTTTCCTGTCACTTGTCATCATTTCTTCACTTTTTAAATGAAATGTCAGAGTTCTAAAGGCAGTCTAGTGATAATAAACTCCTTTTAGCGCTTGTTAACTTCAATTCAGAAGGGCAGCCTTGGTTTGCAATTGTTTTATTTCAACACACTGAGCATGTCATTTCACTCCTTTCTAGTCTGGAAATTTTTTGCTGAAAAACCAGATGTAAAAACTGCTTTTCTCTTACTGTGCTTGAGTATCTCCTTTAATGGCCTGAAGTTTGACTACAGTGTGCCTCAGTTTAGTTCTTTTTTGGTGATTCTTACAGTTTCAGGCTCTAGGTATTTGTTTTTTCCATTATTAGATCTTTGAATAAGCCTTTTGCTTCCCCAAAATGTGTACATTGGTCTGTTGTGGTTATTATGCCCCAGAAATTATCCTCACACTTTCCCCAACTCTTAAATTCCACTGACTTGTATTTGTTGATGCTTTCTTCAAATTGATTCATTTTTGAAATTGTGACACCCCCCCATTATTTCAAAAATAAAAACATTTACCTGTAATGTATTTTTGTAAACTAAGTATTTTTGTAAACTAAGTTAGTTTACAGGTTGTGCTATGTATCTGATTTAGTGAATTGATGGCTCTTTTCTAAACACTTGAAAAATGTCTGGGCTGGATCCTAGAAATCTGCATCTTAACATGCTTTCTTTGATTGGTCTGTAAAGTTTGAATTCACGTTGCTTTCTAGGTTTGTTATTTTATTAACATCATCTGTCACACTCTTTCCTCGGAGCATTATTGCGCTTAGGATTCAGTGTCAGTAGTGGGAGCAATGTCCTTGTTTACCAAAAGCCAGGGGGTAGGGGATAAGGTATTGGCTGTTTTGGGAAGATTTTAGCATTATAGTTGTGATCACTTTCTTTTTTCTCATAGGTTTCATCTTTAAGAAATGAAAAGCGAGGCTCTTCATATCTTGTCTCTGCCCCAGAAGGTGGTTCAGTGGAATCTGTTGACCAGCATTCTCAGGGCGCAGGGACATATTATATGGAAACCTACTTAAAAAAGAAGCGAGTGTACTGAGTTAAGTTCTCATCTTATAACTTCATAAGGTTCTTTGCAGTGTTTATGCTGCTCATCGCTGCCTTAACTACATTCAAACTAGCCATATCCTTGAAATACGGGTTTGTAATTTCCCATAAGGAACTGTGTTGTGCAGCAGGCAGAACTGCCAAAAATAAGCAGCAATAAGAGATGTCAATTGAGGACATTTCCCATTAGATGCAACTTAAATGTGGTATTAACTTACAGTTCATTTGGAGAAATTAACAGTATTCCTTGTTTTAGGAATAATTTTGACACCATAAGTTTGAAGCAATAAATGGGAAACAATCTTGTTTCCTAAGCCTTAGAAGAATAAATTTCTTGTAAGCCAATGTACTTTTCAGTTACTTCCCCTAGAGGTAATATCATTTATAGATTATTAGAACTTTTCCTAGAATTGCAAGTTCAAAAGGCAGTGATGGTAATGTTATTACCTCCCCAGCAGCCATACAATTTAACGCCTCAATAAGAGTGATTATCACATACAAAGCACACAGATGCTTTACATTTAATGTTATTTACCATTTAACCTTCCTTGTTTCGCCCGAAAGGTTTAAGTAAGTCTGGATAATCTAGTGTTTGACAAATCTGGGGGGGGTGGGGGGGGTGTCAAAATTGTCATTCTGTTTTTGTACTGCCTGCAAGGTAGGAATGATACTTAAATTTTTAAATGATTGAAAGAAAACTTATGAAATACAAGTCTGTCCATAAAATGTCACTCATTTACATATAACTACTTTTGTGCTACAATGGCAGGATGAATAGCTTTGACAGACCATAGGGCCTGCAAAGCATAAAATATTCCCTTTATAGACAAAGTCTACTTTTACTTCCCCTGAAGAGAAACGTAATTTTTGCAATTGTTTTTGTAAGTGGAAGAAACATGTCCCAGATGGCATAGTCTAACTATGACACTGTTTTTACAATATTAGAAAGTAACCATATTTATACCCATGATGACCTAATAATAGTGACCTATACCTCACTCTCTTACTCAATTCACATGTGAAGCAATTGTGTTTATTGAAGACTTGGTATCTGCATGAGACACTCTTTGCCATCTAGAAATTGCTGTATTTGTGCTGAGTTATGATTAAGGTACCTGTGCCTATCCTGTTACTTAGACCGTTCTTAAGTCTATATTAACTTATCACTGATCGGGATAGGTACGACTCAGTAAATGAATAGTGGGTTGAGTCCATGCTTTCTCCTTCCAGTTTTCCTGTAAAATTTAAGCTTTGTCAATGCTTAGTCACATCTTTGTGATGCTAAATTTTAAATCAGAGCTGCAAAAGGCAAGTGGAAAGATACTAAGGACCATTACCAACTCCCGTACTTGTTTGTAAACTACTAAAGTTGTCTGAAATGCTTTGAAAACGGATTCTTATATTAAAAGGCATATGCATGTGAAGTCTCTAGTATATTTATTTGTATAAAGAGTAAACAAAGTGCATATAGAGTGGCCACAGGTTTGACACAGACAGACCTTGATGTAGGATTACTGAACAAAGTGGCAAGTTTCTGCCACTAAAATCAATCAAAAGGTGAAAGTAATGATATTAAACAAAGTTGGTCATAAAGATCTTATGATTCACATTGCATCAGATTTTTGATTACCCAGCTACCTTCAAGAAAGTGAAAAAACTCTAGTGGATCCTGAACTCCATAGTGCATCTAGCTGGGTCTTTCAAGTTTTGCGCCATAGAGTGATGTTCAAAATAGTGATCGTCTCTTGAAGGATGGTAAGTACTGAAACACTCTAAGAACAGTGCATTCTGACTGGCTGAATATAGCATCCAATACTGGAACAGCTTGCCCCAAAGTGGTAGAGTTATAAAAGGCTATACATGGACATATCTTAGAAGCATGGATTATAGCATTCAGAATTCTGAAGGACGGTATGCTTTTAGGAAAGCACTGGCACAGTTTTCAAAAATTAACATCATGCAGCGAAGTATCTATTTCCCAAGCTGTCCCCTCGGGGCAGCTGAGTAATTTTCTCAAAAAAAAAAAAAAAAAGTGGGAGGAGACGAACTAATAAGCCACTGGAGCAAAAAGTCCTACTGTGACAAGAATACTCATCTTTCAAGATGCTGAAATTTGAGGGCAACTGGGGGAGGGGGGGTAGCAATCCTTTGGAGACTGGTTAGTTCCTTTTGAAGAAAATCCCACTTTGACAAGCTATTGTGAACTAACCAGACAAAATGGTAGTCTACTCTTTCCAGAAGGAGTGCATGAAGTGCTACTGGTGCCAAACTGAAAAGTAGTACTACTTACAAACTCCATTAAAATTTTTTTAAATGGCTTAAGTATTTGTTGGTGGGGGAGGAGGACTTGATACACAGTGGAATTCAAATGTCATTCATGCTGCTTATTTTAAAAGTGCTTCAAATCCTTCAATAAGGTTCTGAAAAGTTGTCCGACTGGATGGCTGAAGCTCCCAGCACTTTCTCATAAGTTGATAGACCTGTAAAATTAAAAAAAAAAGTGAAGTTGTCTTGCTTTACACTGAATTTATAAATGCTGTTATTAAAATGCAATTATTTAACTTGTAATACAACAATCATTAACATGCAGCATACTCCCTATGGTGTCTATGGAAACCATGGTTTTGAATGTGACTTATGGCTCTTGTGTGGCCCAGAGAGATAACCTCTCAGAAAACCACTTTTAAAACATTCAGTAACTCAAGTCATGCTATATACTGAGTTTCATCAGTGTACAGTGGTCCATAAATACCTCATCTGGACAGTTAGGTGGACAAGGCAAACGTTTTCCATCTTTTAATGTATTCACAAGTCTTGTCACTGTCATCTGGCCATGAGTTGGGCCTATCATTTTCAGGAACAACTATAAAATAAAACCAAACAAAATGTTTTAATTTTCATATATTCATAGAAACACCACACAGACTTAAGCATGATTTCTGGAACTAAAAATTTAAACCTCAGTGATCAGTCTACCCACTACTCCCCTCCCCAGTCAAGGAGCAAATCATGCCTCCCTTTTGCCAGTTAACTGCATAGCTACATACCACCTTAGTCACCTGAGAATTAAAAAGCTACTTGTGTTTTGGGGGGGGGGGACTAGGTCTCACTATTTTTGCTTGTGGAACTGCAGACTCACGTTGCCCGGGGTACTGTAGACTCAAGCAGTCCCCAGCCTCAACTTCCCATGTAGCTGGGATGACAGGTGCATGCCACCACACCCAGCTATTTTTCTTTTTGGGACTAGGTCTCGCCATGTTGCCCGGGGAGGGTCTTGAAGCGCAACCCCCAGTCCCAGCTGCGTTCCATAGGCCATCGCTTACAGGCACACGCCACCGTGCCCAGCTTGTAGACAATTTTTAACACTTATTTTTATGCCTAAGTGAAACAGCAGGAAGATGTATACGTTTAGGGTACTAGATATTCAGATGAGACTAGTAACACTTACTGCCATGGGACTGGAATCTGAATCACAGTAAGTAAGCAGCTCATGCAGAGTGACTCCAAAAGACCAGACGTCAGAGGCGATATAAAATTTACATTGAATTAAACATTCTGGGGCATACCTAAAAGAAGAGAAGATTTCATGGGACAGAGCCCAATAAACATTACCCCTCAGAAAATCACACCTACAATGTACTAAAAGTACTATTCACACATGCTGCTGAGGGAATACGTTTGGTATACAGCTCTTCCGGACTCGGTGGTCTGCTTTTGCTCCCATCTCACAGAGCAGAGGCGCAGCAGCACGTGACGACAGGCCTCAGGTTTATTTGCCGGCTGACTCAGTCAGCGATGACTTCAGTGTACACGCTTCCGATGTCAACTGTTTGGCAACCAACCGCCCAAGCCAAACAGGCACGAAACCACATCCAATTCCCTAAAGAATTCTCCATGCCCCTACTGTCCTACTAATCCCTGTCCTAGTTCACAGCATCATCAGACTTCCTGCTTCCCTTCATTCCAGCGTGATCTCTCTAAAGCAGAAGTCCCCACTGGATCCCTTGGGGGTGGAGTACTAGCTCTATAATTTACTTTCAAGACTCCACCTTCACACGCTGAAGTCTCGCTTCATGATCTAGCCACGCCAAGCCGATGACTGTTCCTGGGATAGCCACTGCTCTTTTCTCATTCCTTTTAGTCACACATGCCCCCTAACCATCTTTGTAATCTCCATAAATCTATTGAGTTTTTTAAAAAAAAACAAGCCTGAATTGTTCTATGCTTGATTATGTTACCACCAAACTGGTTGCTTCATTAAACTTTAGTTACTTCATTAAACTTCACTATCACCACCAGTATCTGGCACAGAGTAAGGCCACGGTGCTTATTTGATTGATGAAGAGTTAGGCTACAGGGTGGGAGAGCTCTGTGTTTGCAGCCATACAGGATGTGCTTCCCAGGTGCTGGTCACTTACAGGCAGGGGTGTAGGAGAACTTAAGCACAGTTTCTCCAGGTTGACTCTGGTGATGGTCACCAAGTTCTCATGGGTTTCCCTCTCCTGTCTAATATCTCCCTGAATCTCTTCCCTGCCTACCTGGTTACCTCCTTGTGCCTGGATATGCAATTACTAATGGCTTTACATCCCCTGGAAACGAGATACTGGAGGTGATCATTAAGTTATATCTCTCCATTCCTTGGAAGATGATGTGAAATGAGTCTTAATAGCCCAAAAGGTGTGTTTTGAAGGCAAAGAGCGTTATCAAATATTCTAAGTCCTCTCCAGATGTGACTCAGACCAGGAGAATGAGAATAATCACTATGGCTAGAAAGAGCCCATCAAAACAGTGGAAACACTATGATCCACTGGTGAAATAGGATGGATTCAGTTACCAGAACACAGGGCTGTCCCGATCATCCTTGACTGTGTAGTACTCCTTATCGGTTTCGATTGCTTTTGTTAAACCAAAGTCTCCGATTTTCACTTGGTGTTCACTCTCAACCAGGACATTTCTTGCTGCTAAATCCCGGTGAACATACTGCCGAGAACCCAAATAGTCCATCCCCTGGTGCAAGGGAAATAAAGGTACAGCGTGTCACTTCAGTTTGGACTTTTTTATCCACTGCAGCATAATAAAGTACAAATGTCATTTCACTCGTTTGTTTGGTTTTAGCAAAAATAAGATCAAACTGATGAAGACATATATATATATCAGCAAACTATCAGTTCACTTAAAGTAGCAGAGACGAAAGTAAAATGATAGTAGTAGAGATTTTGAAAATTTTCCCACATTCAGTCTAATTACAACCATTACAACCCCCCACTTCCAGCAGAGGACCTGACTTTTTAATTACGAGTGCTTTTTATTTTACCTTACAAATCTGAACAGCATACTTTAACTGCTGTTTGAGGTTAATTTTGTTCTTATTTTTGGGAAGATATTCTTTAAGGCTTCCGGAAGGCAGAAATTCCATGATGAGCTTAATACCATTTCCTCCTGTTTAATGAAAAAAATAATAATAAATCACCCATCAATATGAGGTTGCCAAATGAAGAACTGTGGGAGAGTAAGGGGACAGGATCTGGAAAAAAGCCCTGAGCTGATTTTGCAGTCACCCCCCCAGTTGCAACCAGTTCATCTCTTGTGCCGCAGGACCCTCAGTAGTAAATAGCAAGGGGAACACTCATTACCTCCCACCCAGAGACGTCAGCACTCAGGTAACATGGTGCTCTGCACCAGGCAAATGAGAACTTAAGATTATGATGAGCTTTGTCATTTCACTACTGATTTTATACAGTATATGTGTTATACTGACCTACAAAAAAGATATTAATAAATACTAACAGACACTTGATCTAGACCACTAGCAAAGGAACTTGTAACTAGTGTAAGACAAGGGATGGGGAGGAAGGGAGGTATTTTATCTGGTATAAGTGCCCTATATGAAAATACCAGGTTGGGTTTAGTCGGGTCCTGTGTGTGTGCGCGCGTGCGGGCGTGCGCCTGGAGAGCCAATGCTGGACTCATCTCATGGGGGAAGAGGCTAAGCAGCTACCCTGACAGCCCTGAAGCTGCCAAGGGATTTGACAGCAGCCACAACCTCAAGGATCGCACAGCACCAACTCTTACAAACCCAGCCCACTTTGAATAAATTACCGTCTTCTGTGCAGATGCCTTTGTACTTCACAATGTTCTCATGATACAGGTTTCGTAAGATTTCTATTTCCTTCTTCAGATCAGCTATATGGTTACCTCCACTCTCAGGCTTCAGGGACTTGACAGCCACCTGCTCTCCTGTATTATCTCCCTCAGGGTCATACCTGCAGAGCTCAACCTTCCCAAAGTGACCCTAAAGGAAAAAGACACATGCTCAGATCAGAGAAGCCCCAGCCTGGGCCAGCAAGACATACTTAGAAGATGAGGCCTGCTCCTTCTTATGCCCTTATCCGAGGTCAGGTTTGGCTAGCATAGGCTACACGTGCAGGTGGCAAGCTATTTTGCTTGTCTCTTCTACTCACAACTGAACAGAGAGGCATCTGCTGATTTGTGAACCAATATATCAACCCCAGTTTCCATGAAACTAACCCAAAAGGAATAAAGGTTATTTCTGGACATGTTGGGCAACTGGCATTCTTTGATGACCCTGGACCTACAGGGACACCTCATACCTGAAAAGGACACATGTGGAGTGTTTTGGGAAACCGTGGGGTTAGATTGCAGCTAAGCCATTTGATAGTGATGTTGGCCCAGTTGCCAGAGGTTCTGAGCTGGCCCTGAGGTGCTCAATACAAACACTAGTAGAACCTCAGGGCTGCTGTGAGGAACTAAGGGCATGGTACCAGTATATGCCCAGCACAGCCTTGGCACGAGGCAGATCCTCAAAGTGGGATACTCTATTTAACTGAACAACAGAAAATGTGTACAGAAAAGTAAATCCCAGTAGCACTAACTGTTAGAAGACCATTTGAGGCCCCAAAACAAAGCTGATACTCTGTTTGGCACTGCAGGTAGTAAAACATCCTTCATTTAAGCAGTCTCAGAAGGTGGGGGGGGGGGGTGCGTGCATGCGCGCGCACACCCAGGAATTCAGAGACCAGGATCTTTCTATTTCTACACTATCTATACCTATTCTGCTCTCTCTCTTTCCATCCTCTTCTGTCCCTTAGAGGAAAACCGAGTCTCTGCGGGGAGATGCCCCTTGTGTGCACACATCCACCCACACAGGCAGGCAAATACCTGCTTTCACAATGTCTGAGACACAAGCCCTGTGATAAAAAGGGTCAAAGAAAAACACCATCGGATGTGGTCTTATAAACTGTGAGTCAGAGTATGGAGAGTGGCTTTCTGTGAAGAGACGCAATGTGGGCAGCAGAGGGCTGGTGTGTAACTTGCCTCTCCCAAGTCACGGATCCTCTTTAAGAAGCGCTTTTCAAAGTGTGTGGGATCCACTTCAGTTGCTGGCTTTTTTTCTGAAACGATGTCTGGATCTAATAGAAAAGAAAATAAGTTTAAAAAGAAGAGACTGCTATTCTCAGTCCCTGATTTATCTACTCCACCACACAATCTGCTCCCAGGGTAATGGCCATTCTCCGTTCAACAACACAGGGCAAGTCTTACTCTGCTCCTCCAGCTTGTTGATATCTCTCATGATGGCTCGGAAGAAGGGTCTCTGGCTGGGATCGTAGTTCATACAGCGAGTCATGAGGTCAGCCAGTTCCTTACATGACGGTGTCACTGGCCTGCACCGACTCTCATAGAATCTCTCCTTCTGTAATGAGGAGGGTCACATGGAAGAAACCAAAGAAACCACCACAAACCTTGTAGCCCCAGATCAGAGCTACAAACACTTGATTTAATTCCCAATAGCTCTGCTTAAAGGTAAACTTAAAAAACATGGCTACCACCGCCTTATTCTAATTTAGGGAAATCTCAAGCCTGACACTAAAATAATAGAAATTCAAGGTGTGTAGGTGGTCCAGAACCAGCTGAATTCCCATGTCACACAATCTTTCTAGAAGGCAGTTTGGCAAAATATGTATTAAAAAATCTTCAGATTCTTTAATCTGATGCAGCAATTCCAATTGTTACAAGACTCGGATATAAGCAAAGATTTAAAGACAATCCCTACAGAATTAGAACATTAAGAAACCTAAACACCAAACATGAAGTTGGTTAATAACTATTTGATGAAGCAACTAATTACATTTGTAAATCTAATTTACATTTGGTAACACAGGAAAGTACACCATTAAATGAAAATATCTAGCATGATTTCAACTTTGTTTAAAAAAGAGATACAAACACAAACCTGCCAAAGTGTTAACAGTTACCAGGGGTGACAGGGTTTCACAAAAAAAAAAAAAAAAAAAAAAAAAAAATTAAAGTTTTTTATGTTGCCTAAATTATCAATTATTACTTTGAAATTTAGAAACAAATAATTGATGCCACTTTAGAAAATTTAGTGAAATCACTGCACCCCCATTTTCAGTCTGTAACTGAATCTCAAGAGCATTTGTTTCTTTTCCATTCCCTGTGGGTTCTGGGGTGGGGTGCGGTGGGGTGAAGGCAGGACCCGAATGACCAAGGAGGGAAAGTGATGGGCAACTGTGGTGGCATTGGTGCACTGGGTCCCCCAGCATCTACATTAGAATGGCAGCCATTGTGTCCTGGTGGGCGGAGACTCAGAAAAGGGAAACCAAGCCTTCTCAGAATAGGATTAGTATTAGGAGATTAGGGAGGGGACTAGGACAAAACGCATGGAGAGGAGAGAGAAGGATAGTATAGAGAGACCAGAGGAGCAGGAGGGGTAAGCTTCAAGGTGTGGGAGCAGGCAGGGTGCAGGCCCTAGTCTGGGCCCGGGCTGAGGAACCCAGGGAAACATGTTGGAGACACTGGTGACTCATGAAAGCTGACTTGGAAATTTGGTACTTGAGAATTTGGGTTAACTTTGAGACCGTGAAGCCTGGAACTTGTCTGGAGACCTGAAGAGAATTTGCTGAATTGCTGTTTTCATCATGAGACGTCGGACGTGCTTGCCGCCGCTGTTATCAAGTGAGTCTTGTGGTTTTCGGGTCACTTTGGAGTTGGAGCTGAAAGAATGCTGGAGCTGTACCTTTTGGAGAAGAATTGAAGATGCCATCCTGGGTTTCCTCATTGGATTTGAATCTCCTGACTTTGGAAGAAGGAGCAGCAGCACCATCTTAGCTTCTTCTGGCTTGAAGTGAGTGGAGCTTTGTCTCTGAAGGAGGACTGATGCCATCTTGGCTTCTTCATCTGGTCTGAAGGTCTGTCGGCCACCACTTTGTGTGCACATAGCTGCTGCAGCCATGTGCTCTTGGAACTAGAGACTGGACTGTTGGGTAAGATCACCAAAGGTGTTCCTTGTACCCCTTCAGTGACTTTTGTTTTGCCCTTTTAATAAGTAAATCTGTTTTTGCCTCCTTTTAGGGTCTGTGTGGTCTTGCTACTGCTCACGCAGGCTGGGGCAATCCTGGTCTGCGGCTGGTTTTAAAAGGCCAGCTGGCCCCCTTTGCAAATTTGGTTAAGCACCCCGTTTTGCCTGTTTTGTCACCTGATATCAGAAGGACTGGAATTAAGGAGCTGCAACCCTAGCCTCTATTCATCCCTGCTGCAGCAAGCCAGCGAGAAAACCATTTCAGACAACCCAGGGAACTCAGGAGGAAAGGGGGACTCTCCTCAAGGCACAGCCCTTTCTTACTCCACCTTCTATGCTGTGTAAGTCCTGGGTACATAGCAGGTACACATGAATTGTGACTGACAAGTCTTACTTTTTCTTTTACAGAGAAGTTAAAAATAAAATTATTGGGGCCAGGTACAGTAGCATGCACCTTTAATCCCAGCCTAGGAAGGCAGGCCGAGGCTAGGAAATCGCTTGAGTCCACAGGTTCAAGACCTGCCTCAGGTAACATAGTGAGACCTAGTCTCAAAAAGTTTAATTAAATAAATAAATAAATAAAATAATTTCCCCCAAAACCCAGGCCAAGTATCCTAACCACAGAGTGCCTCCAAGCCTAAGTCTCCTACTGGTATCTCCCACCCGACCCCCTACTCCACCCAGCCACTATCAGGAGGTGCCATCTCCAAGTTGACCACCAAGCATCTCATTCCACTTAAAACCTTCACCATCCCATTTCACCCCCAAGAGAATTCCACAGCTTGGAATTCAGGCCTTGAATGATCTGACCATGAGTGACCTTTCCACCACCCTGTCATCCAGCCATTCCTCCCATTCCTCTCCAGGCTCCCAATGCTCCACAATCTATAGGAAACCAAAGACAACTGAAATGCTACTATCCCTGGACTTTGATCAATCCCTCCCACTGGAGACTTCTACCTGCCCTTCTAAAACACAGAGCATGCGATCAGTGAATCAGGGTCACCGATCCTTTGGTATTTTTACTACTTTGTCCCTTTGGAGTTTAAGAGTTTACACTCTTTCTGCAAGTAAAATAAGAGGATCAACCCTCATTATTTGCTTTCCAGCTGAGGAACTCGGGTGTTGGACTATCTCCTGACAACCGGTGTCTCAGGGACTACCTGAGCTACCTGACCTGAAAAATGAGACGAG
Source organism: Uropsilus gracilis (assembly GCA_004024945.1). Taxonomy (NCBI): domain Eukaryota; kingdom Metazoa; phylum Chordata; class Mammalia; order Eulipotyphla; family Talpidae; genus Uropsilus; species Uropsilus gracilis. The sequence goes on from PVHY01003784.1 coordinate 16,635, forward strand.
TGGTACTACCTTACCAATTAGCTAGGCTCTTGGGGTGACAGCATTTTAAAAATCATTACTGCTGTTTTAGCCAAATTCTCCTACCCCTTCCTGAGATCCTCAAGGGAAGGCAAGGACTGTGTCTATTTTATCCTGAATTTTTACATAGAGCCATGCCCGGTACATGGTAAGGCTTTATTTAAGTATGTGTTAATCTGTTCAACAGACACTTCAAATCTCTTATAAATATTATTACAACAATCCACCTATGCTGGCACCCTGCATGGATTAATCTTCACAACAACCCCCTGCAAAAGTTCTATTTATCCCCATTTACAGATGATGAAACTGAGGCTCAGCTTGTTTTCGAGGTCACAAAGCCTACCAGCCTATGGAGGAGACTGAAACTCAGGCCTGTCTCTTCCAATAATGGAAGACTTCCTGATAACTGCCATGACATCCCTGAGGAGCCAAGGAGTCCTCACTAGGCTCAGCCTGGAGAACACCTGCTCACCTCAATCAGTGTCTTGTCTTTCAGGGGGATCTCGCCATTGTAGCAGATTTCCCAGAGTGTGGTTCCAAAGCTCCATTTGTCGGCAGCCACGCCCAAGTTCTTAGAGTCTTCAACACACTCAGGAGCAATCCATGGGATTCGTTCTATGCACTCTGGAGAAGACAAGGCATTTATAGATCAGTATATGGAATCATCCGAGGAGTCACTTACTCACTGCAGCAAGAACTGTGAGCTAACAAAAACTATTTCAACTAGTGTTTTCCAAACACATTCCTTGGAAAGCATGTTAAAGGTGTGGTTTCCAGGCCCCTCACCCCTGGCACTTGGGAGGAAGTAGAATTTGGGCCAGCAAACATAACACATATCACAAGTTCCTTGGCAGGGCTGCATGCAGCCAGTCTCCTGAAACTCTGGCCTGAGAAACAGCAAAGCACCAGGGTGGAGGCGAACACCCTGGGGATGAGGGGTCAGGGCAGTGTGGACAAAGACTTCAGAAAGAGAAGGTGGGGGAGAAGAGGATAACCTATATGAAGCAGGCACGAGCTAATCTTCTGCACTGCACAATCACCCTGCAATGCTCTATTCACTTTGTATTGGTTCATTCATTTGGGAAAGAACAGGGAAAGAAAGACAGATTAAAAAAAGTCACATATCTTGCACCCAGTTACTTCTGCAGCCCTTGTCCTGCGCTCTAACCCAGAGTCAGTAGCCTGACTGTATGACCTGAGCAGATATTCCTGCCTTCTCCATGGAAATGCCCTCAACAGCACAGAGCCTCCCAGTTCGTGATGGGAGCAGCAAGCTCACTCTGAAGCTGGGCATTCACAGGCAGATCTACTTTTTTCCTCAGCCTTCTCCCCTCCTTCCTCCTGGCACAGCAAGTGCAGGAGATACCCTAGGACTATGTGCCTGCCATCACCCTGCTGTGGTCCCTCTCAATGACCTGGCTCAAGACCCAGATGAAATCCTACCACCTCCATGAACCAAACATTTGACCCCTACTAAAGGATGTCTCTTCTGAATGCCCACAACATTTCACTGGCATCTCTTGTGGGGTGCTCCCACTTCTCTATGTCTGAAGTCTTTTGTGTCCCTGTCTTAGATCCCTGCTGAATACAGGACCCCAGCACATTCAGGGCTGAATCTGCCTTACTTTTTAACAATGGCCAGATGATAAACATCACCTACTGAAGGATGCTCCTGGTCCCTCTTAAGGAGTGGATGGTTTGGGTCTTATTTGGAAGGACTGTTTTTCATGCAGACTTAGTCCATTCTTTGAATTATTAAGCAAAACTATTAAGTGCCAGGCAATGTACTCTATACTGGGGCATGCTAGGACCCCACAGACAGCCTATATGGCTGAGGCAGAGCATGGTTTCCACATCTCAGTTCCAGGACTGCCTTTCCCCCGTGGAATTTCATAAGGAGCATAGAGGAGGACCTAGGAGACCTAATTCCTCCCAGACAGCTGTCTGCCCATGTCCAGAGCCTCCCTTTGTGCTGCCCCAGGCCCTTGAACACAACTCCATCTCCCTAGTCTGGAATGAGAAATCTACTCGTCCTTCTACACTGTCAACTCCTTAAGGACTGGGGTGAGTGCTCTCTTAAGCTCCCTTTCTCCAGCCCCTACAGCACAGTGGGAAAACCAGACGCATTTGCTGAAATGTGCTTTCTTAAAGAAGGCAGAACCCCAGGCCCTTCTCCCCACTGGTCAGGCACTACCTCAAGGTGGGTTGAGTAGGGAGGGTGTGAGGCCTGAGCAGGAGTGAGAGTGAAGGGAAGACATACCTTGCCTGGACAGCACAGTGATAGGGATGCCAGGGTCACTGAGCTTGATAAATGGGCCACACTCACTGTCGATGCCCTCTCGGGCAAGGAGGAGATTTTTAGTGCACACGTTTCCATGGACCAGGTCCTTATCCTCCTGCAGAGTAAAAACATTGAGTTCTGCAAAGCTGCCTCCCAGCTGCCCATCTTCTCTCCTTCCTGTACTCCCTTTCCCCAACCCTAGCCCCTCGCATCACTTCTCCATTCTCCACAGCTACCGCGGACACAACAGCCTAGTCCTCTATCAATCATCTATGTACTTGGGCACATTCTATCATGCCTGAATCCCTCAGCAGTGAGGCAGGAAACATAACCTTTAAACACCAGAACAGTAGCGCCTGATAAGGACATAGTAATATTAGCTAGTACTGACACTACTGGTTTCATTTCACTAATTCATTCAACAAGTACTGTATTCTTACTTTATACTATACACAGAATCAATGCTCTCACATGATAAAATTCATGTGACCACATGGACTGACCCAAAATGACCGTTTTCACCCAGCACCGGACATACCTGTGTTTATCCACAGAGCCTAAGCCTCTGCCACCTGCTGGTTCACCCCTCCTTCCTGCCACCATGTCTCTAGTAGGACATATTGGTTCCTGGAGGAGACCACATGGACAACAACATACTTACCAAGTAACTCAGGGCACTGGCTAGCTGTTTAGCAACTTTGAACTTCCATGGTGTGGTGAGGACATCACTTTTCCGGTGCATGAAGAGATCTAGAGGGCCCCCCTCTACAAACTCTTCTACCATGATATCTACAAACACAAAATCAGTCACAGATGAAATCTTCTGAGTATGTGAGATGGTACTCTCCCCCACTGCCTTATGAGGGAGCACTGAAACTAGATGGTATCTGGCAGGACACTGACATCCTTGAGTGGTGCAAATGGCAGAGTGTGGCAGAGATGGACAGGGCTAGATTGACTTCTGCCCAGAGCTCTGCTGACTGTGTCTTTGGGCAATAACTCAGTTTATTCATCCCAACCTCCCAGCTCAGCACAGCATGGGGCTGAGGGTTGGCAAAAAGCAAGCTTCAAAAATGAGTGAAAGACAAAAAGGATTTGGTTGCATGTTCATATTAACATAAGTGACCTGCTTAGTGCTTCAAACCTGAAGGCAACCTGAAGGAGGCATTAGCTCCCAGTTATCTTCACAACACCTATGCTCCCCAGCCACGGCCAAGAGCTCCCCTTCCAAAAGAAAACACTCACTCTCCACATCTCGGACACAGACGCCGTAGAGGTACACAATGTGTTTGTGGGAGACTTGTCTCATCATGCTGGCTGCTTCAAAGAAGGCCTGTGGAAGAACAGGAGAAGGAAATGTCAGGGATCAACTTCCACTAGTCTGATTCCAAAGTGTTAGTGCTGAGAGGAATATCACTGGATCCCCAGATCATAACTCTATTTCAGGCCCCGACTGCCAAGAGGCAATACAAATCTCTAACTCAGGGCCATTATGACCAGAATACAGGATTTAGAAAACCTAGTAAGATGCAGAACCAAGCTGGTAGAAGAGGCTAGCTAACAATTCCCCACTGGATAGCTCCCACTTCCTGTAACTTTTAGGAAATTAACAATGTTTGGCATTGTATTAGAATAAAGGAAAACCAAGGTAGTAGCATGTATCTATCAAGCTTGGCTTTTTCACTTCAGTAATCTGTAAGGTCCTGAGTAAATCATTTTACTCCTCTAGGCTTTAATTTTCCAGACTTAAAAGTGACAGCTCTGAAGTACAATAGGCGCTCAGACCTCCTGGGGTTCCAGCCCCAGGGGCTTCACAATGACCTCTAGATGGGAAACAGGAGGAGAGTGGGGAACATGGAGACGACCAAGAGAAGAGACCACTTAAAGTTCTACATCCTCACTCATCCCGGACTTATTTTACCTGCTGACTTTGCCTAAGATAGTGTCTATACAAGAGAATTCTGACTAAAAGAGAAGTTTGAGAATCCTTAGGCCAAAATAAGGGTAAAGTTATTCCCAGCCCACTGTGCTCCACTGACTCCAGAAATGGGGGGAGTAGGGGTAGTATAAAGACACTTGCCAGAGAAATGTCCCTGTGGCTGGGGTCTAAAACTTTGAGGATCACTTTTATTCTCTTCTCTTCAGCAGTCCCTTCATCATCTTTGTAATCCATCAGGGTTCCTGAATAGATGTGCGTCCGTGTGCCTCTCCCAAGGTGCTCTCCCTGTAGAAGGAAACATAAGGTTGAGGCGACTGCTCTCTGAGGGTGTAGCGACGCCTCAGTCTTGGACTGAGCCCCCAAGATGGCCCTCATAGTCCCTAAACAGTTCCTTCTTTTCTACTTCCAGAACAGGCTGTGGTCAAGACATAATCCTGACCTACAACAAAACTTCATACAGTGCCACAAACAGCCCCACTGCAGGCCTCCACAGAAGATGCAGAGACAACCCCAAGGGCTACTTCACTCAGATTGGGGTACAAAGAGAAGGGGCTTATTAATCCTGGCTCACTGATTGTTGCCTCTCCTTTCATCACGCTCAATTTCCATTCACTATCAAATAGAATGGTACCAACAGGTTGTCATAAGCACCGGAGGAAATAGGTGCAAAACTACCTGGCAGAAAGCAATTTGCTGAACTAATGTTTTGTCTGAATGCCCTCTAGACTAGGTAGGTACTCACTATTCCTCAGGCTTGAACTGCTCACTTTCCATCTGTGCAGAGGATGTGTGCGCATGTGCTAAGCTTTACAACCAGTGCTGCTGCAGTTCATATATGCACTCACCCTGGTAACCTCACAGAAGAGCAGATGATGTGAAAATAGGCATGGATGAGACGGACTACCTTTGATTTCCTCATTGCCAAAAAAGGGGTATGAGGAAAATGAGATCACCTGTGCAAAGCCCTGAGCACATAATGATCTCTAAGGACCCAGTTTGAACTCTAATATTCTGAATTAAATATTTTCAATATTTGGAAATGATAGTGTGAGTCATAAAATTCAGGCATAGTCAAGCTATTAAAAGTAACCCAAATCCTGTAAACTGTGTTTCTATTATCCTGCTATCCTAGGACCCCCCCCCCCCCAGAAAATGCAGAAAATGAACTGTGGCCAATTCTTAGGGTATCTTGCCCTGCCCAGGAATATACTCAATTGCTAAGTGGACATAAGAATTTACACCAATGCCACCACTTGTCATTTATGCTCACAGAACAGTGCTACATCTGCTGTGTCTCCTGATAAGGTCCTGGGGCCATCATTAAAGCTCCATCCATCATGGAGCAATTCACCAAGATGACAGGAAGTTGCGTTCCCAGAATTTAGTCCAGTAGCCAAGTCACAGCATCATACCGTCAGGATTTTGTGGTAACACACAAAGGTCCAAGTGCCCACTCAACCTCCTTCTGGCCACTCCTCTTGCCTTTGCCTCATCTTACAGTTCACCCCTGGCATTCTGCTTTCAAGCCACTTCCCAGGAAGCATAGGAGGATAGACACGGACAGTCCCACATCCTGCTGTGCATCTCTAGAAACTTGTCTCTTGATAATGCAAGTATCTACTCAATGGTAAGCATCTGCCTCCCCCACCAGACTGTGAGTCTGCTATGGGTGGCAACTGTGCCTGGCATGTGGAAGTGCTCAATCACTGTTGGTTAAAGAAGGATTGGAGGCATGCAAGGCAGTAGGTATCTGGCCAGAAGCTCAAGAGGAATGAAAGAAGTCAGGCCCAAGTAGTGTCAAGGTCAAGATAGGTAAGAGGCTGGGGGTACTGCCACTCTGGTGATTTTAATCTCTGGGCAAACTCTGATGCCACCAGAAGGGCAGTGAACAGTAAAGATCAGTCCTTAATAAAGAATCATAAGGGAAGTAAAGAAGCTACAAACTTCTATTCCCTCAAAACACTACCTCAGTGGCAATGGGGTCAGTGATTTGCCCACCTATACCCCTCGTGGTGTCACAATCTCTCACAGACAGTCAACAATAGCCCTGTGTAGATTCCTTCTTTCCAAGGCTGCTGGTATGTTATCTCCCCAAAGTATGTGGCTGGGGTAGGGGTGAGGGCATGGGGGTGTGGGGGTGTGGGATGCAGAACAGAGAGCTGTACTGGGTCTCACACCAAAGTCCAAGGGAACTACAAGGGAACTGAGTCAACCTATGACTACAGATTCTGGGCAAAGGGCCAACAAGGTTAGAACAATGGGATCTGTCTTTCTAGAAGGTTCTCCTTCAGGTCTGAGGTGTGCTTCTCCCGCTCCCTCACTGTGTGCTGTTCTCCCAACTTTGCTCATAGCTTTGGTCCTTCCAGATATATCATCAGAAATTCAGAGAGAACTTCAGTATTTTGTCACATAGCATACTGTGGGACAATAAGGGTCATCAAGCTCACATTCCCTGGGGAGATCTTACTGCCCTATAGCATTTCCTCCAAATTCCTCTAATTGCAAAGGACTCCAAGAGAAAAACCCTGCAATCCCAGATAAGCCTATAAAACCAATCTACTTCCTTCAAGGAGAAGTAGCTCTAGGGAGCATTGGCAATGCTAGATAGGATGTCAGGGCATGGCTTTAACTATGAAAGAAACTCTTCTTGATCTTTTTTTCCAAAAAAGGATGGCCGAAACCTAGACTTCATCCCCAGATTGTTCCCCATTGGCACGCAGGACCGAGGTAAAATTCAGGAAGAATAGCCAATGACTCACCTGCACAATGTCTTTTTTGAGGATCCGATCGAAACTCAGCTGGCTCATGGGGTAGACAGGCTGCCATTCTTGGGCTTTCTTAGTAGCCACCAGCAGATTGGAGATTTCTGTGAATGAGATTGGAGAAGTCTGAGTAGTGCAGTGAAGGTCCAAGATCCCAGTTAAGCAGTGTCTGCTGAGCCAAGAGGACTACTAAACACAAACATGCATTCATTGGCTCAGTCATTCAACAACAGTAAGTACTTGATTCCTGTCTTCAGGAACTCAGGGGCTGGCAACCGCTATAAACTACAACAACAATCGAACCAATCAAAAGGAAAGCTACACCTACTCTATGACAGAAACAGGTGCTCTGGTGTTGACCTGGCACAATGCTCACTGGTAAGAGAGGTCAGAGAAGGTTTACCTCATGAAATGAAATTTAAAATTTAAGAACACACACCTGGAGAAGGCAGGTATTGTGCCTATCTTATCTCCAGCACGAACTCCACAGTGGGTACAGAGTCTTCACTCAAAACATATTTGCCAAATGTATGAACAAACATCCAGAACAAGGAAGAGAGTTGGGGAAAAAGAAAAACAGTATGCTGGGCCTGGGGAAAAAACACTGGTTTTGTGCAGTACAGAGCAGGTGGCCCGAAAAAGAGTCCTGTGCCTGAACCTGTCTGTCTGGGCTCCCAGCACCAGGTGGTGCTCGCTAAATGCCTGCTGACCATTTAGCAAGCACCACCTGGTGCTGGGAGCCCAGACAGACAGGTTCAGGCACAGATTACGAACAGACCACCCTGCAAATTCTACTGATTCAAACAGCAACTAAGTAAATCACAAAACCTGCAGGGCCAGGTTCAGCATGGGGCTAGGGAAGCACTTCAAGTTGCAAAGACATGATGGAGGGGAAAGTGCCTTCCAGATTGCAGGGAACCCCTGAAGACTTCTATATTCACTGGTTAACTGCTGGGTACTACAGCCTTACAGTGGACCAAATTACAACTTGTTATCATATATTGGGTACTCCTTTCTCCAGAGCCTACCTCTTCACTGTTATCCTAACTCCATCCTGTTACCTGGGTAAAATCAGATTCAAACAAGTCACTCAGGACTGCCCTGATGGAGAAAAGACATCAAGAAAGAGTCCTTTGAATGGTGTCCACAAGGAAGGGCTGTTTGAAACAGCAGAGCCAGTTAGAAAAGATGACAAGATCACTTGTGGGGTGATTATCTGTGTGTTTGCTACAGGGATCACTTAGGTTTGAAAGGGAAAAGCTATTTAACGCCAATGAACTTTTGCTCCCCCAAAAATGGGGCCACAATCATGTCCCTCAACAGTCTGCTATGGGGAATAAATGAGATACTGCATGTGAAGGCCTACTTCAGTGCCTGGCGTATAGTGAGTTCTCTGAGACTGGTTGTCATGTGATTATGGTCAGTGTTATGTCCTAGTCAGCAACTACATCCTTGCTATGCCTGCTGGTTCCCTGTGTCTTGGTAGTGGGCTACAAAAGTTCTAAGAGTCAGAGCTGAAAGGTGTAGAAACCAAGCACCAGGCTTGATTACACAGACGAGAATGTGAGCGGATCAGTGGGGACCTAGCTGGTAAATCCTAAGGGCCTCCATCTTATCATGGTCACCCTCAGATTTGGAGAGGAACAGCGGGATGGACAATATACAAGAAATGGAAGACTTAATTTACTATCATTAAGTGAGAGTAAGGTGTGTAACCACATGCTTTTTATTTATCCCAGAGAAATCTCTTAGTTGCATTTTTGAGAAACCCTCACTGAGGTCTGGTCATTAAAAAAAGTAGAGATACAGAGGATGCCAAAATGACATTGTATTTTATGTTCATGATTTCACTTCTCTAATTTGCAGGTGTCGGAGGGAAGAGAGGGCATGAGGAAATCTCTCACACAAGACTTATTCTTCCTCTCCCACCTTGAGGCCCTTCTCTCCTCTCCCATCACTTCCTGCACCCCAGATCAAGAGAACTGTTCCTTGTCCCAGAATCTGGGGCTGACTGCTGTACTTACACCTTCGAAAGAGAGTGTAACATAGGGAAAAGATCACTGGCGTTGAAGTCAGAAGATGTGAGTCCAAAACCTCACTACTCTTCCAACTACCTAAATGATACTGGGCAAATATGAGGGGGAGAACATATTCTGGGTTGTTCTGAGGATTAAATGACAAAACATGGAATAGTTTCCATGCTTTATACCATCACTTACATGGTAGTATATATTACCATCATCATTATCATTTACTATTACTGTTATTAAAGTGGTATTACTGTGTGGCTGTGAGCAAGTTAGTGAACATGTCTGCATCTCAATTTCCTAATCTTTAAAATAGCTACAAAGAGCTACTGTGTGGTTGAAAGAAATGCAAATATGCATGCAAATTGCTTGAGACTAGTAGGTACCACCAACTAGCTCCTGTTGTAATTATTCATATCACAGATATTAGTGAGCACTAATTCTGTGCTGGGTATTGTGTGTTCCATTGGTCAGAATGGTGAGACCCAAATCTTATCCACAGAGTTCATAATCAAGTAGAAGAGAGACACATTCAACATACTCAATGCAAAGTTTCAGGAGTCTCCACAGAGGGCATGAGAGAAACATTCAATTCTATTGCTTTTCTTCTCCCCCCATAGCTACTGAATCCCAGGTCTGGGCTAGCAGGGCTACTGTCTATACCATAGATCTCCCCATATGATCCCTGCAAAGAAATCACCTCACAGTCTCCACCTGTCACCATCTTCTTCCTTTTCCTGCAGCTGCTTTTCTCTATGTCAAACACACCCAGTGACCACTAATCTTAAAAATAAAAACCTTTCCTACTGGTCATAATCTCTCACAATCTTTCTCCTCTTATATGAAGAGTGATTGGGCTTTAAGGTTTTAACTCACTCTAAGAACCTCCGGGTCATGGCAAATGTGCTTTTAGCTTGGTAGAAAAACGTCTTAAAACAAAAACAATAGCTGCATTTTGAGACTGGCATGAAACTCTGTCTGATCAACAAGAATACAAGTCCCTCCTCTTTCACCAATTCAGTGAGAGCCCTGTTAGGAGACCAAAAAATGTTTTAAACATTAAGAACCCGGCCTCTTTTTTGCTTCTGCCTAGCCCAATGTAAAGCTTCACAGGCACATTCTCTTAAAAAGAACAAGACATATCCCAGACAAAGAGACTGTTCAGAGTATCATCAAACAGACCTTGTTGGGGCCTTAGGAACTGCTACCCTTTCTATGAGGTTTGACTCCTCCTAAGGAAAGGATGTGACAAGTTCAAAGCAGTATCATGCAGTGGGAAAATGCCAAAAAACAAAACAAACAAAAAAAAACAACACTCAAGCAACCTGGCATTTGGGGTTGACCTGGAACTACACTTCTCCGGGGGCTCTATTTCCTCATCTACAAAGTGGAACACTAGACTAGGTGACCCCTCAGTGTCCTTCCAGTTGTCACACTCTAATAGGTGATGAACTGCACCTCAGTAACAGTAATCATAGGGTTCAAAAAAGAATAACTGAGTTTTTCACCTCTCCGATCCTCAAAAGGACGAATTCCCAGGAACTTGGTATGCCACCCAAGGCCTCCAGTCATTCCAAATCATTCCACTCTGAGTCTCAACTCCCCCTTCCTTTCATTTTATTACTGCATTACCTCTCTCAAATCTTCTGCCTGCTGCTTAGTCCCTATACATGCTCTGCTGAAATGGTCTTACCTAACGGGCAACCTTACTCACTGTGCAGCACTCAGCTCAAGAGCCATCACTTCCAAGCAGTCTTCTATGCCACATGACTCAGAGGCTTTGACCACTGCCTTCTTTGCAACTCAGGGGGCAGGTTTAAAAGACCCATCACATACTGTGGTGGCTTCGCAAACCCATAATGTTCTCTATAGCATATGAGAAATTACTAGAGTGCTGGAACTGGGTCTTATATACACTTCTGATCCTTTGAATCTTATAGTTCCTGGCCCACAAATGTGCCAGAAATATTTCCCAGAAATATAATCACTGGCAGGAACTCTCAAGACACCTTTTATTTATTTTTATTTATTTATTTTTTTAGAGACTAGCAAGTCTTGCTATGTTGCCCAGGGTTGTCTCGAACCCGTGGACTCACGTGATCCCTAGCCTCAGCCTCCTAAGTAGCTGAGATTACAGGCACACGCCTCCACGCCTGGTTCTCAAGGCACTTTATCTTAATGAAGAAAAAAGTAAATTTCTGCTTCTTTTGCAGCCTAATCGAGATATTAAGAGAAGGTATATTGTCTTTTCTACCCAAAAAAAAAAAAAAAATGCTAAACTTGAATAGATTTGAGTTGGGGACAGACTTGTAACAAAACTGAATGAACGACACCAGCAAACAGTAGGAAGGCACCACTGTTCACAGACCAGCCAGCATCTACTGTTGATCAATAGAAGAGCGCACCACCAAGGCCTGGCTCTGTGGAGGGAGGACTGACCTCGGGGCTTGGGCTGGCAGCAGCGCTTCAGCACGAAGCTGATGTTGTCCGTGCGTAGAATCTGCTTCTTGAGGTGGCCCATGAGGTCCTTCAAGCTGGGGAAGCTGCTGTCTGAGCCATGAAGGCTGTAGCAGCCTTTCTGTACCTCAATCTGAAAGTTCTTGAACTGTTTCTGGCCACCTGGCACCTGCCATTCAGAAAAAAAGCAGAACCAGTATGTTATAAAAGGAATCAGGGAAATGGACCATAAGTTTCTGAAATGCCTATGATATGGGGAAATGGGCAAAGGGCAACAACAAGTTGCACTAGCTCAACATATATGCAAATGTTTTAATAGAAAAACTAAAGGTTTATTATAAACAAATGAAATGGCTAATAGGAAATAAAAGGGGGTCCAGGAGATGGAACAGGCCACAAAAGAGTGATTTCCACAACAGTACCACTTTGTTTTGGACTTGTAAGATGAAGTTCATGAAAACACCATCCTCACAGGATTGCTGGCATGATAAAATGACATGGTACACATATAGGAAGTACTTTATAAAGGTCAGCCAGTATTGTGTATGTTAGTCCTTACTAAATAAAATGTATCCAGAACTCCCTGAATCTGGGAATGGTGCCTTGCAGACTACAAACTGACCCAGGGGGAGCCAGTCGGTGAGAGGCAACAGCTGTCTGGTTCAGGGCTGCGTGATGTCACAGAGAGGAAGTATAAGCACAGTTTTCCTTCATGGGCAGTTTCACAGAGGGAACTATTTTAGTGGTTAAGGATGAGAGTCAGAAAGATCTCCTTAGTAAAAGTAGGACAAGTTAATTAAAATCTTCATGCCTCCGTTTTTTCATTTGACAATGGCGGTAATACCACCTGTCTCATAAGGCTTAATTAAATGAGAACGATGCTTGGCCCGGTGACCAAAAAAAAAAAAAAAAACCAAAACAAAACAACATGCATAAGCATATCTTTGATTCCTGTTCTCTCCATGTAAGTGGACACCAGGTAGATCATGTTACTAGTTATTGACATTCTTGGTACATACTGGTTAATTCCATTTTAGGAGGTTGGGCTGTCTCATGAACCCATGCACTCTTTTGTTTTTTTCTTTTTTTGAGACTAGGAGTCTTGCTATGTTGCCCAGGGTAGTCCCAATCCCACAGACTCAAGTGATCCCAGCCTCAGCCTACCAGGTAGCTGGGATTACAGATGCCTGCCACCATGCCCTGATGCTTTTCGAGACCAGGGCTCACTATGTTACCCAGGGGAGTCTCGAACCCACAAACTCAAACGATCCCTGGCCTCTGCCTCCCAGCGCTTGTGTTAAGAGTATCAATTGTCTACTAAAGACAGGCAATTTACAAGACTAGCATTCTGTCCAGGCAACAAATTCAACATGTTGTGAGCCACTGACAGTAATACCCCCAAGAGGTGGTAGTTCCTAGAGCCTTCACCCAGGACACCTTGTATCACCAGGTGTGCTATTCTGCTATTTCCTCTTTGCACTCAACTAAATCCAGTCATGAAGGTTCTCTAGAACTTTTCCTGTCTGGTATCTGAGGTCTACAATATGCTAACATACTGATTTTTGATGCTATAAAATTCATTGTCTTTTAAAATACTATGTTTCTCATATTAAAAAAAAAATTACATGAATAACAAAGCCCTATGGTCTAGTGAGGTAAAGTCAAGAATTCTGGCTTCAGCTGGGCAGGGGCACATGCCTTTAATTACAGCCTATGGAGCGAGGCCAGGACTAGGAATTGCTTGAGTCCATGGATTCAAGACCTGCCCAGGACAACATAGCGAGACCTAGTCCCAAAAAATATCTGGGTGTGGTGGTGCACACCTGTAATCCCAGCTACCTGGGAAAGCTGAAACTGGGGATCACCTCAGTCTGTGGTACCCTGGGCAACGTGAGCATGCAGATCCCCGGGCAAAATTAGCAAGACCTAGTCTCAAAAGGAAAAAAAAAAAAGGAAGGAAGAAAGAAAAAAATTTTGGCTTCTAATTTCTCAGTATTTCTCTCACATCATTCTGAGTTTTAGCTACAGCAAAATCACAAATAAACATCTCCACATGTCAACACAAGTGGCAGTAATTTGTTAAAATGTCTAGGACTACCATCTGGGGAAACCTGTGTTAGGCCGGGTTGCCAAGTCAGCATTCTTGGCACAAGTTTGTCCCAGTGACTGCCACAAGCAGGTATAGTTCTGGACCTATGATGATATTGGCATGGAGTGTAAAATAATCACTGTAAATGATGACGCTAAACTTCTCAAGTGTTTGGAGTGAACTTGTTTCCTTTCAAAGTCGCAGTAGACCCCTGCCATAATATCCAGAAGGAAGAAAGAGCCATGAGGAGGAAAGGTTCTGGAGAGGCTGCCCCTGTCAGAACTGCCAGGGACTTTCTCAGAGACCCAGAACATTCACTTCCTCTTCCCCAAGGACAGTGATCTCTGCAGCAGCTCCTGATTGCACCAGACACTCTGTGGCTCCATGAATTGGTCAAAGTTCATGTCCTGACTGACTGACCTCTGATTTTTCAAAGCAGGTGACGGTCATGAGGATATTGTCAAAGTCAGTGCAGCTCCACCGCAACACGTACATCCCCTCTTCACTTCCTTCTTGCCGTAATTTATTGATGGCGTATTCTGTACTAGAGGGAGAGAGAAGCAAAGGGAGCGAAAGCTCACACTGGGTAGGAATCTCTTTGAGTTATCTCACCTCCTGAGCGCCTTCATATCTAATGTTTCATCACACTACCTCTCTCTTACTTCCTAGGGTCCTCTCCACTATGAGACACAAGGCAAGCTGAGATACCAAGGAGCCACAACACAGATGCAGTCTCCAGGTGGAGAGGAGGGCTTGACCTGCTGCCCAAGACATTGAGTCCTGCTTATCCCAAAGCCATGCTCTGACAAGGTTCATGATGAAGGGACACTTTCACCATCCCTAGTGAGCACAACTAGAACATGAGCCTCAGGAGGGTATGTATTTGAAGTTGTTCTACTGAATGCTGGATCCTCAGTACCCAGAGTATGCATGGCTAGAGGGTAATGCTCGATTTAAAAAAAAAAAAAAAAAAAAAAAATAACCAAGTAGTAAATATTGAATTAAAAAAAAAAAAATCAAAGATGATTCAAAAGATGTTAGCAGGAAACACGCCTGTCTTACACTTCAATTGGCCTAAGCACAGAGAGCAGAGAATAGCTGCTACGAGAGTACACATGTAAGATTATTATACTTAGTGAGTAGTGATTAGCAGTTCACTAAGTGCTCGGCTGTGAGAGGCCACACCCCACAAGACTAACATATGGTTCTCTTCACACCAAAGGCAACTGAAAAGGTGCTAGAACCAACCAAATTGGACCATGACAGCCATTCTGTATGTTGTGGACAATCAACGGGGGAGCCACATCGGTGCAGAGGTAATGATGGGCATCTGCTGTGAGCCGGAAATAGCCATCTACCAGGGACACAAAGGACAAGGCCTCGTCATGGCAAGAGAGCTTCAGTTCCTGGTGAGAGAAGACATAGCCATGGTTACATCACGTGTCTATCATCATAAGCAAATGACTATGTAAACAGCGAGAAGATCTTTAAAACACAATGGAAAAGGCATGACCCCAATGGGGAACTCTTTATATTGGGTAGTAACTGTACCCTTTGCATTTATGTAAGACTGTTCAGCATAGCATCCCATTTATTATGTCAAAACTAAAAGAGGAGGTATAATGTGTGTGAGTACAGGAAAGGGACACACGAGACCTATGGAGAAGCTAACACATGGTCTAGACAATGAGTCTGAGTCAAGGTGGTAAAGACAGAAAAGTGGAGGTGGAAAGAATGGAGGTGGAAGTGGTACCCTGGTCTTGGTACTGGAGAATGACAAACTAAGTCAGCGTTATTTCTGTTCTACAGAAGAGGAAACTGAAGGAAAGTTACTTTTCTCTTGCGGAAATGGTCTAGAAAATAAAGCTTTGGGTTTTCATCCAGGATCGGTTCCAAGACATAACGAGGTTGCTGGATTAAGGGCTCTGAGGACTTGGAGAAATCAGTCTTAAAGTGGGAGAGGGAAAGGCAAAAGAGGAACAAAGAGAAAATGTTCATGTAAGGAAGGTTTTCAGCAAAATGCATGTGAAGACAGGTGGATTTTTGTGTTTGATCACAAGCCCTTGAGCAGAGCGGTCACTTCATGGAAGCTATGGAGTCGACCAGAAACAGATCCCACTAAAAGAAAGCAAGCAAAGCCATCATTAGTTTTGATGCACAAAGTAGTTAAAAATGACCTGAGTCTTCAGAAAAGGGCAAAATGGCATTTAAGAATAAGATACTTTCCACAGCACTGGAGAATAGGAGAGGCTGGTAGCAGAGAAGAACAGACAAGACAACCAATGAAAGGGAAAGTAGATTATTATCAGCAACAAGAAAGGATGAAGCCTAGAAAGCCTAATGATGCCACAGAAAGAAGACTGAGGTTTTGAATCACAGATACTAAGTAAGGGCAGAGCTACCATAAGAGTGGCAATCTGGGAAGGAGACTGTGTTAAAGGTATGACCTTTTGGATGCGATATGGCATCCACCTGCAGATACTCAGAGCAAATTCAAGATGGTTTGTCTTAAGGATTCCTTTATTTAGTCATATGTGACACCTTACAAAAGAAATCTGAATGGAAATGGAAGGGGTTGAGGAGATACTGAAAGAGGTAAGTCAAGATAAAAACTGATAAAATGCTAGAATCATGCTTTCTTGAAAGATTAACAGCTAAAATACTGCCCAATTAAAGGGGTTATAAATACCATGGCTGGAAAGGGAAAGAGAAGTAATGGAAGGGAAAGCATGGCTCCAGAACCAGCTCATCTGGATTCAAATCTCAACACTTTGCTTTTTGTTCAAGATATAACCACATCTCACAGGATGATATGGTAAATTATTAAGAAGTGCCTGAGATATAACAAGTTAGTGTTTGTTAAGGAAAACAAAATAACAGGAAGATCATTTTCTGCCTTCCTCTAGCTTTTTACACAGCATAATAGCTTTGGCACAGACTCTCCGGTCCACATGACCAGAGTGAGCGCTAGTTTGGATGACAGGTGCCCTGAGTGGGTGCTGGATCTGATTGTCAGCCAGGACAGGATGGGGCAGGCTCAAAAGATTTGTACCAGCTGGTTGTTATCTCTCTGCAATGCATCTTTAGGGTGTGGCCATGTTAAGGAGTCAGGTCATGGATGTGCCAACCTCTGCCTCACTATAGAGCCCCTGGGGAAGATAATGTCTTGGAAACCAAAGCAGCACAGGTTGGAGCTGCCACTTTCTCTCTTTAAACCTGTACAAATTCCAGTACCTTTCCATAAGTTTGATTTTCCAAATGAAAAGGAACCTAAGTAAGACCATGTAGATACAGCAAATAAAAGCCTAACATCTAGAGAACAATGAGTAAATAACATTTTATTTTCTCCTCTCGATTTTCTAATTTTTTATTAATACCTACCTGGGCTCTCCTACTTCTCATTTTGGCTCTTTGCTACAATTTTCTGATAAAATTCTGATACACAGTTTAAAGGGGGAAGTCAAATTATGGGGGTGGGGGGGATAAGTGATCTTTGACAACACGTATATGCGTACTCTAAGATTTGGTTCTTCTTTTGACCAACACTGGTGCCCTTCTATACATGGGTTTACATTCTTTTTTCCATTTAGAAAACATTTTCCAGTTTTTAAATTTGCCAATTTTATATAATATGCCACTTAATACTCAAGTGAACTGTGATTTATTTTCCACTTCTCCATTATTTTATATTTATGTAACCTCCAGTATTTTGACATTGCAAATGCCATAGGAATAAATATTCTCATTTAGAGAGTATTCTATGCATCTCTTATAGATCTAGAGATTCTTGAACGGAAGTATATATAAATATTTTAAAGGCTCTTTATACTATTGTTAAACTGCCCTCTAAAAGGCATACCAAAAACCCAAATATTCTAGATGTAAAAGGGTGATTAGCCTTTCCTGAATCCTACCACCAGATACTTTCCCAACACTGAAGGTTATCCTTTTGAAATAGTATTCATCCAATTTTTCAGCAAAACCTGGTACTTCCCTAGTGCTCACTACCTTTACTTTGTAAGAATGTTTGCCTCACCACCATACTTTCTCCACGTGTCAGTGCTATGACTTCCCTGACACAAACATGTTTATTTTGGCAGGGTGCCCACTTCCACTGCCAAACTGGCCTGCCTGTCTAGATTATGTCCTCAAGTGATACCAAATAACAGGAAGTGAGATTGAAAACCCCTTCCTCTGTCCAAGAGTCACTTGGGTGTGCCTGACAATATGAGGAGAACTGCAAGCGTGGTCACAGCCACTGAACTCACAGTCTGCTGAGATGCAAAGTGGGACTTCCCACCAGCCCTGGCCCAGAGGACCCACCCAGTTGAGCAGAGAGCACCCGAAGGAGGCCTTGGGAGGAAACACTGATGTTAATCCATCATTTTTTCCTTCAAATTCTCTAACTTCTGTGAATTAAACTCTGAAGCAGATAGACACTTAACAAAGGCACTGAAATATACCACTGTAACTTTAAAACTGGCATTGAGAATGCCAATATTAGCAATAAGAACTTTTTGGCTTGAACAAGAGAAGCATCTGATTTTCTCTTTGGGACAGAAACTTTGAAAAGTGTGTGCTGCATCACCATCTTTAGCAATGTTTCTCTCTCATCACTAGATACAGAAAGAACTGATTCTAAAGCAAACTTACCATTTTTTTGTTGTCCTGCTTATTAATGCTGACCACAGATTCCTTTATTACAATGTGAGTAATTTCAGGGAAGTAAGAGAAATTGTTCCACTCTTCCCGGATTTTGCTTTTTTCTTCGTCCTTCTTATGTTTATTTTCCAGTTTCTTCCGTTTCAGTTTATTTTTTTCCTTTTCAACAGGAACAACCTTATAAGACATACATGTGTGTGTGTCAGAATTAAGTTGGTTTTCACATTTTCTGTTGGTGACAGGTCAATGTTTCTAGTGAACAGCAGCAGGGTTTACATCCAAAGAGGAGAAAGCCAGCAGGTCCAGGGTTAATAGCTGAATTGGGAGAACTGGCACCTGTGAGCTTAGGATTGCAATTTTGAGAATTATCAGAGTATTTTATATGCCTGGAAGAGATCTTGATGAACACACAGACTGAAATCTTTATATAACTTATAATGTAAACTCATAAAGGAAAATAAAAGCTCAATAGATATGCATCCTACAGTCAGGTCATCTTCACTGATATATGTGTTATATAACACAAGTAGAAAACATGTTTTTTCCAATGTGACTGGACAGAACACAGACTTTCTACTTATACAGTCTATTACTATCTTGACTTTATGACAATATTCAAGTTGGAATTTTCAAGAGATGATATGAGTAAATAATCTAGGAAATCATATATGTTTGTAAGATTAAGTATTTTGTATTATCTAAGTCTCGAAGACTAGATAGGTTTAGCAGCGAAATATCCTGCTGCTACCGTTACTTAACTAGTTAGGTTATCTCTTCAACTTCCCATTAATAAAACCAAGACCTCACATCTTCACAAGAATCTTTGAGGGTTAAATAAATACTTATTAACAAAGTATCCGTTATGCTGAAAGTACTCAGTGTTGGGCACTGTTATTTCAGCATACACATAAAACAGATTTTCTAATATTATTTAAAATAATGGTAGCCATAATAATTTGTTAAACACTTACTATATACAAGTCTCTGTGCTAAATGACATTTAGCTCTCTCAACAACCCTATGATACAGATACAGTAAGTACCTCCAATTTACAGATGAAGAGTGTGTGTTTCATATAGTAGTGCTTTCAAAGCAGTAACTATAAACGATAGGAACCAGATTTGATCCAGGTTTATTTAGGTTTAGAATTCATGCTTTAAAACCACTCTGTTCTACTACAACAAATACTTCAACAGAGAAGCCACAAATTGTGAAATCAATTATACTATTTTCATGGAGCCTGGTTCAGTTTTTGGCACAACGGCTTTGTAGTTACAACCTAAGGCAGGTTTAATTTCTCTGTACCTCTTTGTATTCATCTACAAAACATGGAAAATGGTAATATTCTCCTCAAACTTTCTTTTAAAATGAGTGACTGTATGTAAAACGCATGCGGGAAATTATTTAGTACAAGGCAAACACTCAGTGTCTGAGTTACTCTATTATTACATGTTCCCATAGAACTCAATATTGAAATAATTCTACATGATCCACTGTAAGATGAAAAATAAATGATCTCTAAGCAGACTCAGTTTATAGGGATAAAAATGCAACCAGGTAATACTAACAGAGTGAACCATGTAATAAAGGATCTTCTGTTTTAGTTAGCCCCTTCTTGCTACTTACGTTCGGTTTCTGCCTCCACTGGATTCCAAGATTTCCAGTCACCATCACTTCATAGAAGATGATGTTTCCACTCTCATTTGCATGAAAGCGGTTCATCTCATTTTCTGATGAAATCAATAACGTGGAAGTCTCAAATATTTCAGCGCCATAATGTTTTGTCAAAGTTTCCAAGGTGGCCAGGTATTTCACCTTCAGGTCATGTGTGGACACGCTGCTGTCACAGATGGTCTTGTTGTTAAATTCCTTTAGGAAATCCTTGAAAACATTATTGATCCGCATCCTGGTAAGAAGATTTCTCTGTCTGATGGACTTATTCAATGTTTCTGGAATATATCGCTTGTAACTAAAAGGAAGAAGGAAATAAACCTTTTTCATATGCATATTAGCAGAGAATAGTTTAGAAACAAATGTAAATCTATACATCTTCCTTCTAGATGCTGCTAAATGAGATAAGGGTCAGCTCCCGGAGAGCCCTTAATGGAGTCAATATAAAGACTGACAACCATAAGAAGATGAGGTCAACAGGGACCGAAAGAGAACAGAAAATGTAGTTCCACAGATTTTACTGAAATGAAAATTCCTACAGGTATCACAAAGCAGGCAGCAAGACTGATTTATCAGTTTTTGGTGGCCAGTCACTTCAAAGGCACATTAGTATTCACATAAACACACTGTACTAAGATTTACTATTAGTTAAGTAGTCTGAAAACCGTGACAAATAATTACGAATTCTTTGTTGTATTCATCTATTACTTTTTTTCTATAAAGCACACATATTATTTTTATAAGAAATTGGAACAGAAAAGCTGATTAGAATACCATGTAAAAGTTCCAAATATAATGGAGCAATAAGCTGAGAGATTACTCCTCCTGGTACTAACGAGGGATTATTCATGACAGAGTATCAGCAACTGATACTACTAGAAGTGGAACCAGTTTTAAGAACATGAATATCCATGAAAGAAAAAATAAGTCCACTAGGAAACCAATCTGCTTATTACTCTAGCCCTGAGATAGCACCTAGCACAGATTCATAGATTCCCTGCTGGAGGAGTGGTTTCCCAACAATGGAAAATTGTGGAGTTTATTCACGTGGTAGAGAGTGGCCATTTTTCACTTAAAATAAAGAGGCAGTGTCCAGAGCAACAATCCCAGAAAAAGAGAAATACAGTTTAGCACATATCTAATTAGTTCTTGTATTACTGAGAAGTAATTTGTGATCTGCTCTATTGAAACAGCTGCTAAGTAATTTCCTGTTCAAAAACAGGACTGTCTTTTGCTTATGATAACCACAATAGTCCACTGGTGAGGCTGGGTGTGGTGGCATGCGCCTGTAATCCCAATGCTGGGAGGTTGAGGCCAGGGATCACTTGAGTCCACAGGTTTGAGACTACCCTGGGCAACATAGCGAGATCTAGTTTCTTAAAAAAAAAAACAAAAAAACAGCTGGATGTGGTGGCAGGCACATGTAATTCCAGCTACCTGGGAAGCTGAGGCTAGGAATCACTTGAGTCCATGGGACCGGGACTACCCTGGGCAACACAGCAATACCTAGTATCAAAACAAACAAACAAACAAACAAACAAAAAGCCCACTTGTTAAATAAAAACTATTTTACTTCAGGTTCTGCAGCCTGAAGGTAAAGCCTAAGGGAGGTGCGTACTCTCGAACAGGTAAGCTGCTCCCCTCCTGGGGAAGTTGGGGCAACCTGGCTACCTCCATGCGGCCCCATCCACCTCTTCCTCCTACAGGTTGGGGAGGTGGGGGCCAGAAAACTGCCAGTGCGCAGGCTGGGGTGGGAGTCTCCCTCCAGTTCATTTCCACCTCAGCCATTCCTTAGCTTGAACAAGAAAAGCAACAACCCAGATACAGATAAACTGGAAGAGACAGAGACATAAAGGCCCTGAATACACCCATCACCTGCCCAAAAAGAACCTGGTTGGAACTCTGAGACACAAGATGGCTGAAGATGAGAGTGAAAACATATCACCAAGTAACACCAACAACATTTCTGGTGCTGGAGCTAAACTCTCCACCCAGAGACACTTTCAAAGTGAGCAAGGAGCTCCCCCATGTCAATGGAGGGAGCAAAGCCACAAAGAAGTGCCAATGGCTCACAGAGAACTGTGAACCAAAAGAGAGGAGTGAGCCAGACCTACCACCAGCTGAAGTCAGTTCCCACCAGGGAACTCCCCCTTAGCCAACAGCTGGGAATTGGGAATTGGTTTCCCAAAGCCAGTTACCAAAGCTACAAGGCCAAAAAAGCAACACCAAAGGACAAACAACAAAATGAATGGAAGTTTGCCAACATGCTCAGAAGGACCACCTGCCTTATGGTTATTCATGGAGCTCTGATCAGCCTGGTCTGCAGTCCCGCAGGAATACGGGACTTAACCCAGAAGGACTCTGCTTCAGCAAGAAAACAGAGACCAACGGCCAATCATCAACTAACAACTGACAACAAGAAAGGAACTGGAGTGACCAGAGGGGGGTCCAGGGAAAAGGAAGGAGGGGGAGGACCATGCCTATAAACATGAGCTGTGTAAGCAAACAGTTAAAAAAAAAATCTACTTTAGAGATTGGTAGAAATCACACAGATTAACTATTTTTTCACAAAACTTGTGAACATTTCTTTACAAGTTATATTTTTCAGTTAAGACTATTTTCTTAAAGTAATTGCTGATCATCATCTACATCACAATAGTTCTCTAATGGACATGAGTACAGACTGGGAATGGCAATAGCTACATACAGAACTATACTGAAAATGATTTTAAGATGTCTACAAAAAGAAGAAAGAGCAGTGCTGACAGCAATGCCCAGCCCCGACAAGAAGTGAAGCAGAGGGCATGTGGGTGACTAAGCTGATTGGCATCTCCAGCCTAGAACTTTCACTCTAGTACAAATTATCAACAAACATTCAAAATCAAGGCACAATTAAAACGGTAATATCTTTTATAAATATTACATAAGACTTAGGCTTTTTCAGAGGGTAGGGATCAACCAAAAGCTGGCAGTGGTTAAACTGAGAGACAAGAGCATTATAAAAATAACATCAGTTCCACAATCAATTCGTGAGCCATCCAGAGGCTTACCTGATGTCCTTGGGAAGTTCTGGCAACTGCATCTTCTTCATCATGGCATAGTGTGAGATGGCCAGGACAGCCATTCCCAGACATTCATTCTCAATATCATGTCCATCTTGCTCAGTCTTGGGGTCTCGAATAGGAGCCAAACATTTTACCAAGTCATACTGTCCCTTTGGAGCAGAAGTAAGAAGAAATGAACCACCACTGAAGTTTTAAAAGTCCACCCATGTTTTCTGTTGATAGGAAGATGCCCACATAAGGAGGTGACAGTCTTGCCCAGGAAAGCTGACCCACAATAAGACTAATCAGATTTTCAGTTTCTGTCATCAAAGTTTTCCCAACAACACTGAGTATGAAGGGGCTCAGAAGATGTTCTCCCCAGGTTAATTTAGTCATTTAACAAATACTTGAACACTATCCTATGTGCTAATGAAGATGAAGCCCCTTCCCCAGGCTTACCATGTAAATGATGCCAGAAAGTATGTACTGGGTTGGACACGGTAAGATGACAAAAGAGCTGGATTTAGTTATATATTAATTTCACAAAAATGTATTACAATGACATTCTAGCCTCAATATTGGTATATAATCGATAGAGCACCACTCCCCATTCTGATGCGGATTTAGAAAAGCAGGAAGGAAATCACATTCTGCAGTGCATCAATATACAGTTTCTAATTGTGAAATGTATTGCCAAAATGTATCCCCTCTCTCTGATGGGGGTGCACAGCATCCCAATATTGTGCTAATGGGGTCTTCAAAAACATTAAAAGTCAAACTCATCACCTACTAAGTTCCTTTTATTCTATTATCTAATCTTCACAACAGCCAGGTGAGGTGGGTACTAACATCATCTTCTTCAACAGATGAGAAATCTAAGGCACCAAAGAGTAAAAGTAGCTTCATTCATTCATTTGGAAATTATTGATTATTGTGGGCCAAATGTTATTCTAAGTACTAGGGCTATAGCAGTAAACCAAACTACATCCTGACCGCATAGAGATTTCATTCAAAGAAGGAAAAATAAACAGAAATAGATAAATTAGTTACAGAAAACAAAGCCAAGTAGAAAAGTGGAGTGGATAGGGACCAGGAACCTAATGAGTGGTGGGGGTAGATATTCCAGTTTAGTTCTGACTCTAGCAGTATTTGTTCTTTGCTTTTGTACTGCAGCCACATTCATCTTTACTGAGTTCAAGCTTACAGGACACCAAGGACTATAATAGCTTTAGCCTTTCTTTAACTTAAAGGCAGACACTAGCCACTTTCAAAAACTACTGAGGCCCAACAAACATCTCCATCAGCAATGTGTGAAGAGCAGACAAAATCTGTTCGGCTGTGATTTTCTGTAAACTCACTGTACAACTAACTCAGATAACTCATTCCTGAACCTTCGATAGACCAGTTTTAACTGGAATATTTATATTGAAGTATTGCACACATTTTCTTTATACTTTCTCTTTTAAGAAAGGTTAAAGAATAGATCTCAATTGAATTATATAACTGGGAGCTAAATTCAAGCCAATTCATTTTATTTTTTCCACACAGCATCTGCCCAGGCAGATGAATTGTCTCATTTCTCTGTTGTCTCTAAGGCCAAAACTAAGGTACCCATAGAACAGGGATAGTGTGCGATCAGCAACTAAAACTGTACTTAGACAGGAATATAACTATGACACACAGGATTTACGTGTAAACATATATCCTAAGGAAATAAATAACAGCACACTCATGTAAACATGTATGTAGGAGGTTGTTCACAGAAGCCTGTAACAGTGACAGCCTAATAAGGAAAACTTGAGAAAAGCCAAAAATGTTTAGAAATGGGATCAGTTAGAAAATGGCTTTCTCTCCGGATTGCAGCCTAATAATCAACTTGCTATCTAAAATCTGTCTGTACATCTCACAGGCATCTCCAAAATCCTACCTCCTTTCCAACCTGCCCCTCCTAGTCTTCCTAAGTACAGAATGACTCTGTTAGCTATTAAACACTTACCAAACCAGAAATACATCTTTGTTTTTTTAATTCCCTCAACTTCTATATCCCAACTCATCAGCAAATCATATCAATTCTATCTTCAAAATAATCACAAATTCATCATTTTTCTTCACTCCTATCACAACACTAAGTCAAGTCAGCATATTCTCTCACCTAGATCAAGGTAGAGTCTCAGGTGGTATATATGGAGTGATCCTACACCACCCACTTTCTATAAATCATCATCAACATAAATAAGATCAAACCCTCCAAATGCTTTTCCATGGCAGTCTGGGTGAAAACAACCCCTACACCAGTGCATATACGTATTACGTGATCTGCCCCCAGTTTGTCTCATCAGTGTCATTCCTTCTCAAGCCACAATGACACTTTCAGTTCTATCCTGCCTCAGGGGCTTCCCATATTCTGCTCCCTTTATGTGATCTATGGGGAAAACATAAGGGGAAATATGCCCTCCAAGGGATATTGGGCAATATCCCATTTATTATAGTCATATCTGAGTAGAAGCCAAGGTGCAGGTAAATATACTACAATGCACAGTACAGTCCCTTATACTAAAAATTACTCATCCAAAATGTCATCAGTGCAGCTTTTGAAAAACTGTGCCATACATTGGATAGTTTACCCTATTCCCTTAGAATTGAAGAATCCTTTCATTTTTAAATATTCAGTATCAATGCTACCTTCTTAGAGAAATCATCTTTGATTTCACCATTTACCCCCTCCTCTTCCCTAACAGTTTCCATCACGAAAGTTTTTCCCTTCCTGTAACTCATACCTTAGGTATTAAAGGTAATCTTATTTACTTGTTTTCCGTCTGTCCAACTTGATTATACATCTGGCACTTGCAGAAACCACACCTATTTTGTTTATGACAGTATCTACGGTGCCTCCACAAAGAGAACACAAATTCTCAGTAAATACTTGTTCAATAAATGAGCTGTTACAAAACCATTAAAATAGAAACCGATGTTTTTAATTGATATTTGAAAGGTCTATAGAATGACTAAAAAGGAGTTTATAAAATAATAAAAACAGTAAGAATTTACAAAAACCATGTAACACAATAAATATTTGCATGGCAAACTTAGGAAGCATATAAACAAAAATGCTAGTTTCTCAGATAATTCATGTGACTCTAACATCTTTTTTTTCCCCTAGCATCTGACCACCAGGGTGACTCAGTGACCACCTCCTTCCTCCCCAAACATTACTAAGACTGCTGAAAAAGAAATGCCCTTGGGGGTTTTGTTGAACTACACCTTCCCACACTTACAGCTTCTCTCTGTTCTCTGCACAGGAGTCACTGTAGATGAAAAGTAAAATAACAAGTGACTGGGACAGGAGTGAGATGGGGGTTACATGTGGAGCAAATCTAGGAAGAAATGAAGTATGAAAAACCAAGAAGTAGAAGAATCAATCTTATCTAGGGCAAGTCCAAGTCTGGCAAGAATTGCCCAGGTCATTAAGCATATTAGCTACTGATATCAAGTCAGCTGGACCCAATAAAACCTCACCCATTCCACAAATCCTAGGTTCTCCTGTGTCCAAGCTCCTTACCTGAGCAAACAGATACTCTAGGGAACTGGCATCAAGGAGTGGGGTGGCATCTGGAACTTTTTTTTTCTCATAGCCATTTTTCTGCTTCTTTGGAGAATGCCGCCATACTGACTGCTCATTATCATTGGTCCCATGCCAGTTGGTGAAATAGAACCTGAATGGCAGAAAAGGGAAAATCAACCATGTGAAAGAGGCTCTTGGAATGCAGAGGGGAGGTATCCTAATTCCACCCAGAATGATCAGTACCGGAGGCTAAACTTCCTTGAGACCTTTCATCTGTACAGCACCTCACTGCCTACAAGGTCCTTTTCTTTTCATTCTAACAAACACTGTGTAAAGAGTGTCCTGCCAGAACCTGGTCTATGACTCAGAGATAAAGTGACTTCCTTAAGATCACAAAGATAGCTCTTCTAACTTTTTGGGTGTCTAAATAGGTTTAAAAAAAAAAAAAAACCTGCTGAGAAGAACTAGATACCAATACAGAAACTTTATTCAATCTGAACATTCCTGAACTCTAATTTCATCATACAGTCAAGATGAAAAGTTAATGTGGCAGTGTTTCCTATTTACTAGAAAGCTATAATTAAACTGATAGTTTATTTACAACAAATAGTTTTAAAATAGAATACATGAACACTACCATAAGCATCAGTCTCATGAGTTAAATTAATGAGCACTTTATATACATTGTTACTTTAATCTTACATCAACCATACATAGTAGGTTTCACTGTCTTCATTTTAGAGATAAAGAAAACTTAGGTACTATGGGGTTTTAGTGACCTAACACTATAAGCCACTCTTAACTACTACCTTTCTCTGTCACCTGCAAGAAAAACACAATGAGTTCTGGAAGATGTGACAGCAGTGAGCCACAATGACCCATGTCACTGACCAAGTCTGAGGTTGCAGACTCAGCTAGTGCCTGGTCTCTCTCCTTTGACACACCTGTAGGACGCTATTAAAATCTACCATGGCACTCAAAAGTAAAGAAAATTTTCTCCACCAAAAGTGCTGCCACCAAATTTAGATATCTATAATGGCTAAATTCGCTGAACTTCACTAGGACAAGTCAGACCTTCTGCCAGACTCAGGATGTGAAGGGTTCCTGTGTACAGTCCGTTGGGCATGAGGAGTTCCTATCTACAGGGCAGACAGTCACAACATCAGTAACAAGTTACAAGAAGGCACATTTCTTAAGTTAGACTACACTACAACTTTCACGAACCCAATAATATGCTTTTTCCCTTCCTTAGTATAAACAATTGAAAATAAGATTATATTTTACAACTCTACTGGTTTAAAAATGAAGACAAGCCTATAATAATACTGTGAGCCCTATGCCTAATAAATAAATTGTCCCTGAAATACAGACATCATGGATTAAAGTGCCAAAAGAGTACCAAAAAGGAAAAAAATGCCCTGTACTGTTAGGGGAGGTGAAAGGGAAGTTGGTATCAGAATAAATGCAAGGCCACCATTTAGGCACAGTGACAGAGGAAGATCTACAAACCCAGCTGAGGTGAGGCAGTATCCCCTTGGAAGAAATTCCTATGGAAAATTAATGGAAATGAGCAAGGTCAAGGGACAAGCAGGTACTTATGGCCACAATCTGGCCAACACTGTGAGCCTTCTGGGAGCAGAGGTGCCAGATATCTTGCTTACCAGTGAATCCCTTGTATTCACTGAACCACCTGACATATGAGGCTTGTTAATGCATGCTTATTGAATGAAAAACGAATGAGTGAACAAATCTGGTGAGCAGCAATTAACAGTGAATAGAAAGCAGTGATAAGAAGTTACTTTAAAGGCAAAAATCAACATTTAAGAACTTAGAGCAATTCTGTACAAGCCCATCTTCCCTTTAACTTATGAACTTATACGGCTTACTTGAGAACTTGACTCTGGGCTTTGGTGTCTCTCTCTCACACATAGAGAGAACCACAGCTATGGAAACAACACACAGCATAAACCACAGGTGCAGGTTGTTCTTACCCCTCCTATGTCAAAGGGAACCAGTACTTGTCACAATAAAAGCCTGAGGCTATCAGTGAAGTCTGGCATTCACCATTCCTAAGGCCTACTTGTCTGGTTTTCAAGGCAGGCAGAGAGAAGTGAATCAACCCCACTAGTTGAGAAGGAAAATCTGACATTGGAGCAGAAAAAAATAGAGGATAACATGACCAATTCCACTTCCTGCTGAGGAAAACCCAAAATGGAGAGTTCTCATCATTCATATGCTAACCAGATATCTATCAGAAGTTTCAGAAATCTGCCGGGAAGAAGAGAGGTGAAAGAGTATGAATAAAATAAACTAAGAGCTTCTGAGAGTGTACTTTATACCAGGCACTCCGTCTACACGGGTTCAAAGCAGGATTCTGATAAAAGAGCACACAGGAAAGGTAAGTTCTGTTTGACAGTAAGAAGATGTGGGTAAGAGAGTAAGAAGTGTACGATACCTAGGATATGAGAGAGAAAGGATCTCAAGGACGACGGAGGGAGCCATTTGAAAGATACTAAAAAATCAGAGTTTCCCTAAAACAGACCAAGTCATGGACCTTCTTCCACATCCCCCTGAACTCTGTGGAAAAGAATCCTGGTAGAGCCTAAGGTACAACATACTCCCTTCGGGCAAAATACAACCTTCAATCAGGTCTAAACAAAGATAATATTCTGTGAGGGTGCTTTCAGAGCCCTACAGAACCAGTTTAAACTCGACACTTTTTTGGCAAGATGCTAAGGCAGGCTAAGGTTAAAGAGATCAAGTATAAATAATATACAGCTTCTCCACCATAAAAAAAAGTGGAAGAGAACCTAAATCAAGGCTGGTTCTCTAGAAATTGTCTATAATCAAAGACTGCCAGCTTTTTATTTAATATAATGACCCTTCCCCCATCAAATTAAATTAGTGACTAACAAAATCAACATCTTCCTAATTGCTAATCAAAATTAGAGTTCCACTGAAGAGAGAAACTCTAGCACTTCCTTTAAAAATTAATGTCCAATTGTTCATCAAATTTGGTTCACACAAAAATTCTTAGATTATAACATTCTAATGCAAAAACTAAGTCAGATATAAATGAGAGCTGCCTACATTCCTTTTAAGAATGATAAAAAAGAATAATGCAAAAAATGGAGAGGCAGACCTCTCAATGCATATCAAGGCATATCTTTATATGCCTTTCTTACAAGTTTTTGCGAATATGCATAGTTATAGCACAGTATAAAGCTAATATACAAAGGCCGGGCATGGTGACTCGTGCTTGTAAGCTTCAGCCTATGAAGCGGCCAGGGCTAGGGATCACGGTTCGAGTCCCGCCTGGGGCCCGTAGCAAGACCTAGTTCCAAAAAAAATAGCTGGGCATGGTGGCGCGCGCCTGTCATCCCAGCTACCTGGGAAGCTGAGGCTGGGGATTGCTTGAGTCCGTGGTACCCCGGGCAACAAGAGCCTGCGGTTCCACAGGCAAAAATAGCAAGACCTAGTCTCCCAAAAAAAAAAAAAAAAAGCTAACATACAGATATTATACGTAACAGATTTTCCTTAGCTGTATATAGAACTTTACTAACAGATTATGAAATTCATTTGGATTAAAAAGCAAGAAAGCATATTTTTTTTCTTTACAAAAGAATAGATATTATGCTATAAAACAGCAACTATCAAAATTATTTAGTAACAGAAAATTAAAAATTTAATTTTAAGTATAAGAGCATTTCCCAAAATAGAACTGGGATTCCACCGAAATAGTCAACATTTATTTTAATATTACACCTTCTTCAGTGGTGAGATTATGAGGTTTCAAAGTTTTTATAATTTGTTGTAATGCAAAGGTTTGAGTTTAGGGTGGGATCTTTTTTCCCAAGTTCAAAGAGCCTGTGGTAAACAAAGCAATATCCTGTTGAAGCGCAATGTCAGGTATAAAGTTAAGGTGCCAAAATTGAAGTAGCTGTGCACTTCCTGGCAGCTAACAGATACAGAGAGCAAGCAGACAGCTTTCAGTAGTGAGTCATTCACACCACCAAGAGGATTCTAACAAGAGAATAGAAAACAAGTTCACTAAATGTCCTTTTTTGGGGCATCACTTTTCCCCTAAAAAGCTGGAAGAGTCAGACAAGGTAAATTCAAGTCGCTTCCAAGTCTCACATTTTACCATTCTAGGTTCCAAGTAGGTAGAGAAACCCAGAGAAAGAGAATGAGAACTCAAAGACATGCCCACTTCCTAGACTGAAGGCTATGCATTTTAACACTCGATCTCATAACAAAGCCCTAGGCCACAGAAAGAAAGATCACACTTTGACAAACCCAATTTAGTCAGAAGGTTCAGCTGGTTGGAGTGAATATGCCCCTAATTTTGGGATATGAACTCTCTCACAGCACATAATTCTTCTTTTAAGGTGAGACCATGAGGGAACACCGTTAAATCTTAAATGAAAAAGTTAGTCTTAGGAAGATTATCATAGAAAACTGATCCTATACTGTTTCAACTCAGAAAATATCCAGGCCATTCTAAAATGGTAACAACTCTACTGACCACCCACAGAAATAGCTGCTAAGACACAGTGGAGCATCTCTGAGATTCCCAAGGGCTTTTTCAACATGTACCTGCATTCCATTAGTACCTGGGCTAATCTGCTAACTTAATCACATCTGTGTAAGTTAAAACCCTCTTCAAAGAAAAATATCTCCCCTATTTAGAAATTCCTCTGCTAAAAACATGTTGACTTGGGTTTAACATTTAACAAATGTACTACCAGTTCCAGGTATAGAATAAATATGCTTATAAATTCAAGAAACTATAGCTACAACACACTGACCTATGTCACTTCAGGAAATGTTAACATTTAATAAAGTCTATAATATTGGGAGAGAAGGTATATATTCATCAGAAGAATTAATAGCTACCATCATTCCCCAACCCCCACCAGGAAAAAGATCAAAATATTTACCCCTGGAGAGCAAGATCAACACCCAAGAAATTCTGGGGCACTATTTATAGGCAGTAATTCTCAAGTTCTTTGGCTGCAACTTTACAAGACTTATTTTATTATATCGTGACCTACTACATAAACATATATAAGCTTAAAGAAACTTAAAAACCAGTATTCTTAGGATATGTATATATACTGATATTATTTGTTCTTATCCATTTCTATTATTAAAAATTCTAATCACAGCTCTTTAAAGTAAATCCATTACCGTCACACACACAGCATTAGGAAAAAAAATTGCTATAGGATGCTAATTCTACTCAAAATTGCCTCTGCATCATAATTTCTTTTCTAAAATGTGGGCGAGAAAGGTGATCAAATTCACTGTGAACTGTATTCTAAACACTGTAGCCCTTTCTCACAGCACACAAATATAAAACTTACAAATTACAAAAATTACTACAGCACTTCCTTAAAGTACCCAGGGCTCCAGGCTGTCATCCCCTCATCGCATGAAGAAGCCAGGCAGGCACTGGTTCCTTACTGAGCTTACCTCATCCGATAGTGGAGTCGCAGCAATGTTTTGTCATCAACAGTAATGGAACGATTTGGAGCATACCAGAGCTTGGTGGTATCATCGTATAGAGCAAAGAGGTTGTGACACAGAGGAGAAATATCTGGGAGGGAATCAACAAGGTATCAGAAAATTAAAGATTCATCTAGCACTTCACATGCAAAGGTAAAAAGAATTCTCCCAAAAATAACAAAGTGACATTCACATTCTTTTGGAGTAGATACAACTCTATCAGGCTATTTTAATCATAGTAATCAAGAATATGATAGCTCCTGAAAAAAAATTAAGACAGAAATTTGAGATTACATAAGAGCCCGTCCCTGACACCCCACCCCACCCCACCCCCATATCCCCCACCATCTAGACTGGTACTACCTTCAAAGCACACAAACAGTTAAATTACAGATACTTCACATTTCAAAGCTTCTACTGACTGCCTCAATTTCTGTCACTCAAGATATTTGGGAGTTATCCTCCTTCAGAAGTTATACGCTTCCCTCCTTACAAAGGAAATAAGCGAACACATTCTTCATTTATATCTTTTAAAGTTTTGAACACTTAATGAAGTATTTTTTCATTTCATAGATGAAAACACTATGCCTTTCGTGATTTTGAAAGTTACTGGGCTAGTAAAAAGCAAGGCTGGTATTCAACCCAAGCAGAGTTACTGAGGGGTGAAATAAGGAGAGCTAGAAGAATAAAAATTTAACATATATTGGTGAAAACAAGAGCAGAAAATACTGTTCTCAAATATTATTTACTATAAAAATGAGTTACAAGAGTCTCTGATATTCTGTATTTGTGTATTTTTTTAAATTAATAAACTTTGGGAACATTCCTGAGTTGGTTACAAAGAGAGACAAACACTCTATACAGTATGGGCTTAGAAAATGATGCTCCAAATTGACTGATGCTGAACCCAGAGCCATGTCTGTCTTCCCACCCAAGATTCTCTTCTCATACCCTTGAGCTCTCATTAACTGCAGCTCAACAAAAAGAAAATGATCCTTGCCAACACAGGTTAATACTTGCTACGCTGATAGCAAGAAGCTTGACTATGAGAACTAGCACTATATACCCAATCTCAGGGGAAAGGAGGAAAAAATGTTCTCTTTAAAACATATTTTAAGGCCGGGCACGGTGGCTCGTGCTTGTAAGCTTCAGCCTATGAAGCGGCCGGGGCCAGGGATCGCGGTTCGAGTCCCGCCTGGGGCCCATAGTGAGACCTAGTCCCAAAAAAATAGCTGGGCGTGGTGGCGCGCGCCTGTCATCCCAGCTACCTGGGAAGCTGAGGCTGGGGTTTGCTTGAGTCTGTGGTACCCCGGGCAACGAGAGCCTGCGGTTCCACAGGCAAAAATAGCAAGACCTAGTCTCAAAAAAAAAAACAAAAACAAAAAAAAACCACATATTTTAGAAGCACCAATTTACATTAAAATTGCTGTCTAGTGGTGGTTTCTTACATACTCTATGTAGGCAAAATAACTTTAAAATATTAATGCATTTCCCTCCCTAATACTCTACAGTTCAGTCAGTTTTATCTAGTTTTAGCTCTGGTTATTAGAGTCCACTAATTCTCCTTTACAGCATAAACCTCTCTCCTATATAGGAGCTCTAGTATTTGAGAAGCATTTTAGGCAGAAAGTCGTACAGCAGAAAGAAAATGGATTTCCTAGACAAGCCTATAAACAAAACAGGTATTTTTTGAAATATTCATTATCTGCTCCTGAGGGCTGGTCTGATTAGAAGATGGATTTCCTAGACAAGCTTATAAACAAAACAGGTATTTTTTTGAAATATTCATTCTCTGCCCCTGAGGGCTGTTCTGATTAGTAAAGCATGAATCAGGTTATCTGCCATCACAATGATTTTCTTCACTGGAAAATAAGCTGATTTTTTTTTAAAGTTTTACAGAAATATAATTTACAAAAAGTCTATCCATTTCAAGTATACAACTCAGCGAATTTTACATTTTCAGAGTTGTATAAGCTTTACCACGATTTAGGTGGATTTGATCTTCTAAGATTTTAAGAGTTAAACCTCACTCATCACTTAAAGTCGGTGATCAAAAACTGCCAATGATCCCGAGTCCCCAGAAAAAATGAACACCATTCCCCAATATTCCAAAGTTCAGTAGTCACTAAGCAAAAATTAACCACTTTGCAAAGAAGAGTGGAAAGTAAAACTCAGAAACTGGCCTAAAGTGATATGCAAGTGAAGTGGCAGATATGCCGAGAAAACCTCCGGCTCCTAGAGCCCAAACTTCCTTCAGCAGATACAAGAACAGATCACACTCAGAGAAGCTTCCAAACTGGTATGCCACCCAAACCTGTCTAGGGCCCTGGGCAGGAGCAGAACTCACTGCATTTCTGTGCAGCCCTAATACAGAGATCCTCTGCCGTGTACTCGCCACTCCCCAGCCGGAGGGGCTCCCTATCCGACAGATAGAAGAGCACTTCCACCCCTGGCTCCGGGGTCTCCAGGTTCACCTCCGTCTTCTTGGAGCTCCTCATTTTAGCACAGAAAGCCATGGCATTGCAGTCCTCTTTGATATTTAGATACTGCAGTGAAAAAAAAAATAATGTACTTATTCTGTGTACAAAAAGTTCAAGAACTATTATGAAGCTAAGTATACCGCAATTCATGGTATTATATCAGTACTTCTGTTTCCTTTCCCTTACTGAAAATCAAATGCATGAGAGCTTGAGTTGAAACTATGGAAAAGATTCAATTAGACATACTAATTAATTGTAGTCAGATCATATTCACCAAAATCAGAATTCTAAATTTATTTTCTCTATTTGAACACAGGTATAGTTGAAAAATGTGGGTCATTCTGAAAACACCAAAGTTAACGTTAGGAATACTGCTGTTACCGCGATTGGAATCATAGAATTTTTGGACTAAACCTATGGCATGAGCTACATCATCTTTTTTGTCTATTTACCACTAAAAAGCAAGTTTTGCATGGGCATAAGTCATATCTTATGCCCCCCCCCCCAACAAAGCCTTGTCCAAGGCTGGCTTTGAAATAGTGACACAAAATGACAACCAATTAATGTTCATAAAATGGCACAAAAGTATTTTAAAAATTAATGAAGAATAACATGAAAAGGCCAGATTGCACTGGTGAGCAGCTCTGGACTAAGTCCCACATGAGCTTCCTCAAAATAGAGGGCAATCACAAGTTAGCCTTGAAGCAAGGTCAGAAAGGAGGAAAGAACTAAGGATGTCTAAGACTTTAGACATTTTTTCTTCCCCTCATCCCAATACCAATGGTTTTCTTAGAAATTTATTTTTAAGATCCTAAAACCTACCTTCCTGCTGCCTGCCAAGTCAACCTTCACTAATTCCCAAAGTATTGTCTCCACCCAAAACTATGAGATCCTTTATTACAATCTACAGACTAATCTCAAACTCCCAAACAGAGGCATTCATTATCTGGTCAACCAGTCCCACAGGCCTTATTTTGTTATCTCTTACTTAATGTTTGTTACCCACCCTAATCCATGCTGTTTTTCCACACCTTCCTGGCCTTTGTTCATCCTGATGACACTGCCAAGAATCTTTTTTATTTTTTAATTTTAAATAATTTATTTATATATAAATTTCACATCTCTGTGATCTCTGGGGTTCACCCCGCCCCCTGACCATTCCAACCCTGTCCGTCCCCCGTCCCCAAATTGTGTACTTCAATTTGGTTGTTGGCTTGTTTTGACTTTTCTTCATAGATTTTTATCTTTCCCATGTCCCATTATAGTAGTGAAACCATTTGGTTTCTGTTTTTTCTTTTTGACTTGTTTCTGCTAATATGAATTCTTCTAAGTCCATCCATGTTATCCAAGAATCTTTTTTAAATATATAATTTTACTTTTTCAAATTAATGCACATTCATACATTTACATCATTGTCTACCCCAAGTTCTCCCACCACTTTATCACCGTGAACCATCATGTTAACCTCTTGTGCCCATTCCTCCCCTGATGTTACACCTCTCTCCCTCTCTAGTTTTATGCTTTCATTCTGCTAACAGTTTTAAATTTTCCTTGTCCTTTCATATGATTGTTTTCCTAATATCCCACATATACGTGAGGTCATCCAGTATTTCTATCTTTCTGGATTATTTTTGTTAACATGATTCCTTCTAAGTCCCATCCATGTTATCACAAATACATCAAATTTGTCTTTTCTGATTAATAATATTCCATTGTGTACATACTCCACAATTTTCTGATCCACTCATCTGTTTTTGGGCATTTGGGTTGTTTTCATATCCTCCCAGGAATATCTTTCCAGCTCATCCCTTTCATGGAAAACAAACTTTCTTTAGAACTCATCTCACATACCAACTCCTCCAAAAGGCCTTCTCTGAACCTCCACCCCATTCCCTAAGTTTGAGGCTCTTTCCCAAATATACCACACTGCATTAACTACAAATGAATGGTGACTTTTATTCACATCTGTCTCTCTCACTTGCGTTGTACTGCGAGCTCCTTCAGGACAAAGACTATGTCATTCACTTTTGTATTTCCAGTAACTAACTCAGAGCTTATGTATAATGGGTTCTTGCCAAATGATCAGACAAAGTTTTTCAAATCATAAAGGAAAAAAAACTAAAAAGCCACTGAAAGTTCTCTTTACCAAATTCACATATATAGTGTATTAGGCACTCTGGTAAGGTGAGATATTTGTAAGTGGGACATGAATCAGATATGATCCAAAGTTGCAAACTTAGAGGCATTTAATTTTAATAAGCAAAATAACTCTGACAACCAGAATCTTCTAGATTTAGTCAAATGACTACATTCAGTTTGAGGTTCCAACAGGGGAGAGAACTCACTGAACAAGGCATAGCAACACAAAGGAACATTAAGCAGCTAACAAAAATTTCCATAAAGTTATGTGAGCCAATACTGTGAGGGATAACATACTACAAATGAAAAAAAGGCATGTACATATCATGTGTATGTACATACAAGATAGACATCATGATTTTTTTGTCATGTATATGCATAATCTGGAAAAATATCCAATAATTATTAACAGTGGTAATTATCATGCAAAGGAATTTTAATGTCTACTTTGTTATTTCCTATACTTTTGTACTCTTGGGAATTTAAAACAGCACACTCAACATTTGGAATAAACAAAAAATATGTATTTTTTTTTAATTAAAGAACAGTTCATTAGATTGAAGATTATTATCACTATCCTCACAGTTCTTTCCCTTTTGTCTTAAAGAAAATTACAAAAATGCACATACCTGCATTTATTCGGCTGTCCAACGTCCCTCAAAACATAAACTGGATGATCTTCTCTACTTTCCAAAGTCTGTTCAGAACTGACCTAAAGATAAAGATGAATAAATCAATCTGCTGCAGAGGTAATAGCATCATAAAATAAGAGAATGACTTCACGAAGAAATCAGCCCAAACCATAAACAGGCAGGAAAAGTCATTTGAGAGGAAGGAGGGGAGGGGGGAGCTTGCTAAGGACATTGAGAGGACATCTTAGGCATCTTAGGGCATAAATATCAAATATCAAAAAAGATATTATTTTCTTTGTTTTAGGAAAGGCGGGTCAGGAATTTTTGCTTCCTGGAGTACCCTGTGCAATATGAAGACCATGTGCCTTTTCCATCAACAACCTCTCGAGGCTGTGAACAACAGTTTAAGATGCCCAAAAATGTGCACTCTCATTCCCCATTTCCATTTCCTTTAGAATTACCCTCCTCCCAAGTTGATCTGTTCTTGGTCTCATTTTAATGGTGAAACCAATTATGGCATGATAAAAGGGGCAGGGCCTCAAAATAGATTTCTGCTTTCAGTTCACCAAATGTTTTTAAGCCATCTAATTAAAAACCGTAGGCAACAAATAAAGCGCCCTCCCAACTCACCAACTTCATCTTAAAGCTCAACTTACACTAAATAAAAACATCCTTATCACTCTCACCACCAATCACCACCACCTCACACAACCTCTGTATTGTTTAATAAATGTCTAATTTGCTTGTCACAGGTTATTTTTTAACAAAAAGAGCAAATTAATTTTGCAAATGAGGAACTACTCTCTGTGATTTGCAAGTGTTTTCCAAGTTAATAGTTAATAAACTGTCTTCACTTCCTCTTAAGTCACTCAACACATTTCATCAGAATCCTGCTTTAGAAAGAGCGTGACATCAGCAAAGGAGAAAGGAGATGGAAATGGGCTACTACCAAACTGCTAGGCCTGCTAGGCCCAACAAGACTATACCTATAAAGTGAGAGAGATGATACAAATGAAAAAGCAAGAACCATTTAAAATCAATAGAGTGAATGTGCTGAAAGTTATCTTGTGTACCTCCTGCTAACTCTTGATGTCTATCACTAGAAGAAATAGTTTAGAAAGGTTTTTAAGGGGTCTTAAGGAAAAGTAACAATTAGGAGATCAGAGAGGGGAAACTAATAATAATTTCACATGAACACTGTGACCTGGCTATTGTGACTTAAACAGTTTTAACAAGACTCAAAGAACCCACTGCTGAGCTTTCAGTTTTCCAAATTTAAGTTGTTTCAATTAAATGAATAAAATTTCTGCTATGCATCAAAACAGCAATCTGCAAATGGCTACAAAGAAATGCCTTGCTTCAGATCAAAAACAGGAGTTTGAAGTCAGTTAGCAGATTCCTTCATTTAAAGGGTTACTTTTGCCTGCAGCTCTTCAACCCAGAAACTGATCAGCAGACCATAATGAAGAACAAGAGCAATATAGTCCCTGCCTTTATAGCCTACAGGAGCAATGGATTGGAGATGTACATAAAAAGTAATTATATAAAGAGTTAAAAATATCATGAAGGAAAATAAAGGGCATAGCAGATAAATGTGATTTAGTTTGGGGGTGGGGATCAAGAGACATTCTACTGAGCTAAGATGTAATAGATATTTGGAGAGACTGGAGAAAGTGTTCCAAGTGAAAGAATGTACATAGGAAGGGGCTATTTGGTTCTTTCCAGATGCATAAATGGGGAATTATCTCCCACACTCCTCTTTACACCTGGATAAATGAACAAACACCTGTCTATTCACAGACGGTATTTGATAACAGATATCTGAAGTCCTGTTCTAGCCCAGGTTTCCTGAAGCAGACATTATTTGCAGCTGCCAAAGATAAATGATATTTGATCAGAAGAGTTCTGTGCTTCTGAACATTAAGAAGCCTTTCCCAAACTAGACAGACACAGAGCCTTATAGCAGGAAGTGATGTATAAATTCCCCAAACATAGGATATTTTCAGAACTACTGTAAAAACTTTTTTCCACAAAGAGTTTTAATATGCACCATCATACAAAGTGTTGAACATAGGAGTCAAGGAGTTTCTCCAGGTTTCATCAGAGATTACAAGGTCAGACTAAAATCACTAATATACTCCTAAAACCAGAATTCTACAGAAACCTGTGATCTGAGAAATTGTTTGTAATCAGTATTCAAAAAAATCCCTCCTCTTAGAAAATTTACATTTCAGATGATAAAATTTTAAAACACCCACATAACACTTTACACAGCAGTCAATGTTCTAAGAACTTAAACCTAGGACTGATGACACACTGTATATAAATGACAACTGTGCTCACTCAGGATGACAAACATTTTTATTACTTCAGCATTTGTGTGATGGCTTATTCAAAAATATTTCCTTCAAAATAAACCTAACAATATGCTCAAGCTAATTACTTCTGGAACAGGTAGGAAAGAGGTAAGCTGTTTATAACTATTTTAGATAATTCCAAAAATTCAATGCAAGTCTTTTGCTACAAAATACAAAAAACAAAACAAATCAAAAATACACTATTACTAAAAAAAAAAAACCTCTGAAAATAACATCTTTCATTGGGTTTCATTTCTAACTCAAATGAACATAAAGCAGCTCAGAAAATAGGAAGGAGAGACATGAATAATCAAGTTTTTGACAAGAGTAGTAGTAGATTCTTCCACTCTAGTTGACATAAATTTTTAAGGGTTTGAACAAAATTATCTACCTGTGACCAAAGATGACCTTTGTAGCTCAATCTTTCAGGTGCTGCTTTATATGAAAACAGTAGCAACAACCAGGGAGATTTTATAGATCCTCAAGTTCTCACAGTTTATTAAAATTCTTATGCAAGAGACAAATTTTTGTGATCCATTCTGAATGCAGAAAAAGTTAAAGGAAGAAAATACAATTTGAAGTCTGCAACAAGGACTAACTGTAACAAATAGGCTAGCACAGCTATCTTCCAAGATACAGAACTCAAGAAATTTATATATGGATTATAGAAACATTCTTAAACGTTCAGGAACATTTTTTGAAATACAGATATCTGTATAAAGGAAAAGCATATAATTAAATTTTGAATAGAGGAAAGATATATTAAAATGACCATGTTGATATACACAAACAGGATCAGAGTGTGACTTCTGACCAAAAGTCAGTCAGATTTACATAACAGAAACAGACTGGATGGTTAATTATATCAATGACAAGAATCCACTGTGGGCATACAACTGCTTTTCCTAAAGAACTCATGGCACCTCAGTGAGTTACTGGGTATGCGTTAAAGGAATCAGCTAGCTAAAGTAGAAAACACAAAATACTCATAAATTAAAGTCTGAATTCCAAAAAATAGAATATGTAATTCAAAAATGTCCTAAAATGAGCTGCTTAATAGCTTAACAAATTTTAAGACTAAAGGTTTTAAACCTCAAAACACTATTTCAGCAGGCACCAGTCTTAAGACTGGTCAAAAACCTACCTAATATAAGCAATATTAGGGCATGGATTATTTGGGGGGAAAAGGGTTCTCTATCATACTTTATATAGTACCTTTTTAAAATTATTTTTAATCTATTTATTTTCAAACTCATTGTTTATTTTTGTACAGTATTTTATTTCTGGCCTCAGGTGTAGTTCCCATTTTCCACCTGCCACCCTACAGCACCTGTGTACTGTCACTATAGTTAGTCCCTTGTGCTTCTCAGAGCAGGAATTTTTATCTCTTTTGTTCAGTGCTTTATTGTCAGCATATACTAACTGATCAATAAGTAAATCATTATATAATGAATGATGGAGGTAACAAAATAAGTAACATCATGCAACTGGAAAAAAATTGTTGTAATCAAAGGTGTGTTTTTTTTTTATTGACTTGATAAAATAATCAAGTGTGGCACTGGTAATTTTAACCTCTCTCCTTCAGTTTCCCTACTTATGAACCTGAGAAGAAACACTGCTCCTAAAAGACTGGTGTCAGGATCAGAAAGCTCTTTTCAACCATCTTGATCAAGTACCTACAATGTCTTTTTCAAATGAGGTTACAGGTGTGAAAATGCTGAGAAAGGTATTAAGGAACTAAAGCAATATGCTGGAGGCTTTAAGGCAGAGGATAGGAATGGGCTCTGAGCATGTATGAAAAAAAAAGGAAGAACTGAGATTCTGAGTAAAAGCCTGATCACAAATTAAAATGCATTTACAAAGTTTCAGGTGACAAAGCGACCCTGTTAAAGAGTATGAGCTGGTGGCATCATGACTTGGGTTGAAGTTCTGACTTCCTCACACTGTAGCTACTATAATCTTAGACAAAATTCTTACCATCCCTAAGCCTCAATGTTCTCTACTGCTAGTGAAAGGCTAAAAATAGTGTTTCTCTTAGAGAGCTGTTAAAAGTAAATGTACTTAAGAGAGTTTAACAGGCACTAAGCATTCAAATTTTGGCCATAATTTCTGCTGAACTGATTACAGCTTGATGGAATACAGTTCCAGTCAAAGGGAGGGGACATATGCTGAGCATCCATGACATTTCATGCAAAGAACTGGGTATTGCACTTAATTCTCATAAAAAGCAGGAGGCTTTAGACCAACTATAGTGGGAATGCCAGGATAAAACACGTGACTGCTTTTAAGTCCAAGAACCTTGCCCCTTCTTCCATGGTATGGGGGTGGGATTGGGGTGTGGTGGCAGTTGTTCTAAAAGGTCTGCTTATCAACAATATAACTGTATTCTCTGACTTTCCACAGTTTTACATCTAGGGGAATGGTCTCATTTCAGTGCCCTGCCCTTCTCCCCAGGGAATAAAAGACAATTTTTTTTGTTTTTGGATTTGTTTGGTTTTTGTTTGTTTGTTTGTTTTAGAGACTAGGTCTTGCTAATTTTGTCTGTGGAACTGCAGGCTCACGTTGCCCGGGGTTACCACGGACTCAAGCAATCCCCAGCCTCAGCTTCCCAGGTAGCTGGCATTGCAGGCATACACCACCACGCCCAGCTATTTTTTTTGAAACTAGGTCTCGCTTCGTTGCCCTGAGCAGGATTCAAACCACAATCCCTGGTCCCCACTGCAGCTTCCTAGGCTGCCGCCTACAGGCATGTGCCACCATGCCCGACTAATAGAAAGTTTTATTAAAAAAAACTACTAATATCCTCAAGCCTTGACCAGGTTCCCACCCACAATTAACATACTGCAGACAGTGGAAGGAAAGTTCTGGTAGCTGCTGCACAGGGCCACCCACACAGTGGGGAAAGCTCCTTGAGGCCTGGTAGTCACTCCAAGTTCGCAGTAGCATCGCCCTGGATTTGGTACCTGTAGGAGGGTAGCAACTGTTGCTCCCAGCACTCTCCTGCTTTGTTGAGACCCAGAATAACTATTCTGATGAAAGCATCACAAGATACTGTGCAAAGCTGCTGGATTCCAGCCAAGAGTACTGAACATAATATAAATCTGCTCTTTTTTTCCTGTCAGCAAGTCAGAATTATGGCTTTTCTATATGCCACTCCTGCCACGCAGAATAACTCACTTCTAACTATAGCAGCAATTCCAGGAATACCCCAGAACCGTAAGTGCTGCTTCATTTACAATAAACTTGTAGGGATGATCAAATAATCAATGACAACCGATAGATTAGGGATTTCTGTATACTTCCCAATGAGTCCACTTTCCCTGAGAGATGGTTCTGATCAAAGTAAACATAGTACTTTGCTTAAAGTCAGTAAGTGTTTTTTTAAAGCCTCATTATATTGAGATGCTTTGCTATTTCCTCCCCCCACCCTTTTTTTTTTTTTTTTTGCTACCTTGAATTCATCTACAGCATTTCTAAAGAACACAGAATAATAGTTAAAAACATGGTGGCAGAAGTGGACACTCTTCAGACAGGAAAAGTGGAAATCTGTCTGTCTTCATATGTGCTTTTATAATCATTCTTAAAATACGTGTGAAGCATTTGAGCCATCACAACAAAACCTTGCATTTATACTATATTTCATAGCTAAAGGGGGCTTTCAACTGCATAACCACATTTGAGTCTCAAAGCCACTTTCATAGATGAGATAACTCAATGTCAGACATTCCCACGGTTAAGAGGTCAGTGAGTGTTGTGAAAAGGCCCAAACTTATCTTTCCACCTCAAACTTCACTGCCCTTTTGGTCTGCCATACTTCCTTGGGCCAAGTGCAAAGTTTGGGGGGAATCTAAAAGAGTATGACAATTAAAATCTG
Organism: Uropsilus gracilis; assembly: GCA_004024945.1. Taxonomy (NCBI): domain Eukaryota; kingdom Metazoa; phylum Chordata; class Mammalia; order Eulipotyphla; family Talpidae; genus Uropsilus; species Uropsilus gracilis. The sequence continues at coordinate 60,140 of PVHY01003784.1, forward strand.
AACCCGTCCAAATCCTACAGTCTGTTAATAGCTGAGAAGATAAAAATATACAAGAGAAACCTCAAGAAAGGAGATATGGAGAGAATGCTGACAGGCAATAAGTGGGGGGAGAGAGGTTGGGGTGTCAAGGAAAGAGGCTGTGCAGTAATCAGGGAAAGGGAATCTGATTTCC
>PVHY01003784.1:60411-102681 GCA_004024945.1 Uropsilus gracilis
AAAAAAAAAAAAAAAGAAGAAGTAAACAGAGGGGAAGGGTGCCATTATTTTGGTAAAAGGCCAGAAAGAAGGAAAACCATGAGAATGGGCAAGCAAGAAAGAAGGAGAGTATATAGATCAGGAGAGATCACGCAGGAAAATGGGAGACTACGAGAAAGTGAGAGGATCCACCAAGGACATGTGTACCATTGTCTTCCTATAGGCAGTTAGAGAAGCCACCCATCAAAAAGAAACCTTGGTTCTTCCAGGACCTGCTTGGTGTGAGCAAGCCTCTAAAGCTCTCTGAGCTCAAATCCTGTTTAATGAAAAAGTACTAGATAGCCTCTGAGGTCCTTTACAGAAGCAATTAGAAGCTATCCTAACCTGGGTTCAAACACCAGTGCTAAGATTACTGTTTGCATGATCTTAGACAATTCAGACAATCAAGACAAGCTGAGTTTGTTTCCTCTGTAAAATGAGATTTTACAGGACTGCTGTGAAGTTTCAAGATTTCTCCAAATCTCTTATACTAAAATAAGCTTTTAGAGCTGGTAGAAGAGGAGATTTAAAACAAACTTTAACTAGTTCACATTCAAAATACTCACACTTATCAATTCTCTATGCTCTACACAAAGTTTGGGGGGGGGCGGGGAACAAGTTAAAAAGAAAATAAAAACTAAACAAACCATATCTCAAAGATGTTTGAAAATATATCATGCTGCATTCTAACACACCCAATTTTTTAGTACTCTGAATTTCAAAATGTCATGATGCAAAGACATAAAACATCTTGCTGACAAAGCTTGACGGTAACTCCATGATAGAAAAGGAGTATGCAGGAAACAACCCTGAATTCCCCCCAGCCTGGCTAACTTTTACTAATGCATATTCACTCACTATCACTCTGTTATGAATACACTTTGGAGTAGTAACCCATCTAATGCTTGCTGTAATTCTCTATCATTAAAGGTTCTTGGGTGCAAACAACAAACTAGCTCTGCTTACCTAAGGCTAAATATAAATCAATGGAAAATCTGATTAGGACACCAATACAGCAACACCCACTGGTCACTAGTCATCGCCTGACTCCATGGCTTCCACAAATGATCCCAAGCCATCCTGATGTATTTACACCATTTAGACAAAAGACTGATTAAAGTCCTTGGATGTGGGGGTCAAAGAGTTTAGCGCTAAACCTTGTTCACCCCCAGTCATGCTTTTAGCATGTACTGCCTTCATGCTTCCTTAGTAACACAGATATAGGGAATAGGATATAGAATATAGAGAAGAAATGGAATGCCTACAGGAAGCAGTTTAGATGCTGAACAATCCCCAAAATAGAAATGTTCACTACAGCCTACAAACTCTAGAAGCAAATATCTTGCCTCAAAATAGAAGAAAAATGTTCCTTCCCTATATGGGCCCCTATGCCTTCCTTAACTAAAAAGTTAAAATCAGCTTTTAAGTTTAATTTTGAAATAGCCTGCCAACAACCTCAAACTGTAGGACTCTTAGGCTCTTCACAAGTCTATCTGCTCATGCCCAGTGAACTGGTCCTCCCCAAGATAGCAAGCTGATCACCTGGTCCATATTGCTCCTCCAGAGCACTGAGTTGCCTGCAACTCACCTCCCCCAGTTGTTTCTAGCATCAGTGAGAATCCAGAAAGGGTTATACCTCACTACCAAATATCCCAGGACAGTCATCTTTTCAAGTCTTTTTTGTAAAACCATGATCGACAGTGAGAAATGCATTTTACAGCATTTGTATGACAAAAAAAATGAGTTTCACAAAAAGATGCTCACTACAGGCAATTGACTGATATTGTCTATTTTGTACTATTTTCTTCTATTTAATATAGATTTTTAATGTTAACCAAGACTCACAAAATTATATATCATAGTAAAGTAATGAATAACAAATCATAGTTGGACAAACACTGGTTTAAAGGATTCAATAAGATTATCAACAAAATTTACTTTATCATTCACTGTTTCTGTTCAATATGTACAATTTCCCCAATTGAACATAAAACAGTGAGATGGGTTTCATTTGGAATTCCTTTATCAGATCACTTCTTTTCCCACAGCAGCGCTGTGATCCCTGAACAATGCCATACTCAGAGTCTTCACTTAACAATAGTTTCTTCTCCCAAAAAGCTCTTCAGTTGGTCCTAAATCTATAAAACGGTTTAAGAGATGGAATACAGAAATTACAGCCACAATGTATGGAAGTATTTTAAGTTTAGTCAGTACCCATTATTCTTATGCATGATTTATTCTCACTGTACCCCAGTTTCTGACTTATATTCACAACTTCTAGTATGCTTTGCAGAAAACTAAAGAAATCAAAGGAAGTTCTATTCACATCTGTACAAGATTTTCAATGTGTTTCCTCCCAGGAAAAAACTACTGTACCTAGAGAGAAGAGTTAACTGTATGACTATCAATGGGAATGTTTGGCAAAGGGGGCAGACTTTCCAAGACTTAGTGGTGCAGATGGCAGATGGTATATAAATTGTGAATTAGGTTAGGAGTCTTTTGTAGCGACTTCATCTCTCAACCAATGAAATGGGAGAGAGGATCAGAAACAATTAAACTTTCTCAAGATAATATACTCACTTCATACCTCACCTAAGAAGGCAGGAACTCATTCAGACTCTTATTATTACCCTTGATGTGAGGATATCAGCAGATCCAGAGCATGACATCCACAGTTCTTTTATCAAATACACCCTAATGGACAACACTAACTGTAGGCAAATGGCATCCATCTTATTGCATCAAACAACTCAGTGGCAATACTTGGTCTTAGTTCATTCCACTTAATTTTCCTGTTAAGCTTTTTTTTTTTCCTTGGGAGGAGGAGATAAGGGTGGGGATCACAGAAATAGAGACTCCTGCCATGGAGCTTCCTTTGCCTCTCCTTTCAAGGAAGTAATAATGTAGAGAAGAGGGGAGGTTAATTTGTTACAACTATTATAAAGGTAAATATCATCAAGATGTTAATGACTAATTGGATTAAATTTTAAAACTAAATACAATGAGACCTCCTGTATAGCATAAGTAAAATAAACACACACACATGTGAAGCACAGGTTACAGGATCATTTTTTCCCCTGCACAGTATAAAGCTTATGTTTCAACACACACAGCTATACTGAGATCCACTGAGAAAGGCCTGTGAAGCATAGCTCACTGGCAGAAAAAAAATGCAAGAAAAGTTATCACCAAAGAAGAATTAGCAATCCAAGAATATAACAGGTGATCATAAATGATCACCAGACTCAAGGCATACCCAACCTAGGCAAAGAGCATATTCAGAGAAGGTATGAGGTGGGGGCTGGTGTAGCCCAAAAATGTTCAAGGAAAGCCAGCAGTGTGGAGTCCAACAGTCAGGACAAGAAGACGTAAGACAGAGAACTGGCCTTACCACTTAGCAGGTGGGTTCATGTCACTTTTTAACCTGTAATTGCCCTTTTTTTTAGAGACTGTGTTTCACTATGATGCCCAGGGTTGTCTCGAACCCACAGACTCAAGTGATCCCCAGCCTCAGCCTCCCAGATAACTGGGATTACAGGCGTGCGTCAGCACACCCAGCTTGTGATTGCTTTCACACTTGCAAATAGAATACTAGTAGTTACAGGAGGATTATTTGCCTCCTGGGAGTCTAGTAGAACACCTAACCCAGAGGAGTATATACCACTATGGAGGAGGTGGGATTTGAAATGTGTCTCCAAAGAGGGGCAAGGACAAATAAAATGAAAACAGCAGCTGACAGGGAAACATTCCAAATAATGGAAATATGAAGCAAAAGAAGGGGCAGTACAAAACATTTTTCAAACTGAACAGAAAGATTTATGTAAAAGGAAGAGAAAAATGGAGAAAGCTGAGGCCAATTTAGAATTGACCACAAATGCCCTAGTAAGGAGTCTGGACTTTCCTGAAAAGAGATAACCCCCAAAAGAGAACTCAAATCTACAAACTGACATGCATTCCTCAGAAACAAAAAAAAGTTCCCTTATTTGCCAAAGATTGCTACGTGTAGGCTCTCAGACATAGGAGAAGACGGGGAGTAGCATGAGGATACTAGAAATTCAATTGTGGAAAAATAGCAGGCTTCATTTAAAAATAATTTAAATGGGTCACCTTGTCCTTAATGGATATATAAGCACTCAACATGAAGATCTCCCATCCCTCCCCCCCAAGTGAATATCACAGCATAATAAAAGCAAAATGAGCAAATAGCTTAAAATATTTGCTACTAGTAAGAGTTAATTCAAAATATTTTTGGGGGAAATCCATACTCTCAAACCAACTTAACTATATACAAAAATACACAAAGGAGGGGGGGGACACGACAGAGGAAGGGAGGGGGAGAGTAAAGAGGGAGAAGAAGGGGGAAAGAGAGGGGGGAGGGAGACGGAGGGAGACAGACAGACAGACTAGAGATACTCTTCTGCAAATCACACTGAATCACTGAATGAGTCAGAGAAAACTTTCCCAAAGCTTTTGTCCTCATACTTGGAAGAGTTTGGCTGGGCCATTTACTAACAGCACTGGGAGAATCAACATTCTGTTGCTTGGTGATTCATCCTCCTCCAGGGGTGCAGTCTGAGGGAGGAGTTCACGGGGCTACCCTTGGGAGTAACTCTGAATGATTTTTGTTACAGTTTGTCCCTGGATAAAATGGAATACAGAATCAGAAATAGGAGGCCAAGCGGTTATCACTCAGTGGATTTGTTTTAAAAGCCTTTTCCTCCTACTATCCAGAATTCAATATTCTGGAAACCGACAGAGATAAGATACCCATGTTTCTGGGGATTGAAATAAAAGTGAATGTACAAAAATAAGATTGACTAGAACTTTAATCTGCCTTTGATAATTCAGAAAATTTTATCTTAGACTACCTTAGACTTAGATGAGCTATTTTGACCAATTTCATTTCACAAATCTGTGCCCATAGAATGGGGGGAAGGGGAATAACCCAATTAAAGTAATTTACACAAACAAGTTTCCTTGTAATAGCATCCATTTAACTCCATTAAATGTTTTATCAGCTCACAGAGCTCTCAGATATGTATCTAACCAGTTCAGTTGCTCCCTGAACATTTCTGGTCTTGGTCAAAAGAACAGTGTTTATTTAGGGGATTACAGCTGCACACATACCTTTGCAAGTAGTTTAAATGCAACAAAAGCCAGGTCCTCAAATGCCAAATCTGATGGATCTCACACTGCACCAACATAAATTAATGAAGGAATCTTTTATCCTTTCTCCAAGTGAATTCACCTACGTATTATTTTCTCAGTGCTTGTGCGATTAACATTACTTCATTCTGCATACCTTTTATGATTTTCCAAGTGTTCTACAACTACAAATTACTACTATAACCAGTAGGGGGAAATAATGTCCTCGGGTTACACAGGGAGTTAGGACTGGAACCAAGGTTTTGGGAAAACCAATTCAGGAGACTTGACTCCCTAAATCCACTAAACCAGCATATCGATATATCACTCTGCTTGCAGTAATTTTTAAAAGAGTTAAAGCATTACTAACAACCCAAAGCAATTAAGAAATGTGACATGGCAAAATGCAATTATTTGCTAATGAGTAAACGAGATATTAAGTGCTATGACTTGAGAGGAGAAAAAGAACATTTTAGTATAGAATGGTTCCAAAGGCTTCATAAATCAGAGATCCGGACAAGTACAGAGTTGTCAGCCAGTTGATAAAAGTTAAAGGACAATGTTCTTAGGCTTCACTTGTTCTCTCAATATAGTTACTGAAAAACTTAATTACCAGGCCCTGTAAAAAGATCTAGGGACACAGCAAGAACATTGGGGGTACAAATGTCTTCATATTCTGTTGTTCTGTGGTATTATATCATGCTAAGAGACTCAAACGTTTACGTGATGGGGGGGTTCAAATGATGAAGGTGGAGTTATAAGAGGGGAAAAGAAAGGTCAGAAGATCTGAAAGGATGGGCAACTGGCACTCCATCACCAATTAAAAGAGAGTAGCAGAGCATGCCAGTAGCTTGTCATTATCATTTCCTGCCCTAGTTCAGCAATGCACACAGATGTTTACAATAAAGACTGGCCTCCCTCACAGAAAGAGGAGGCCATGTAAGTTCTGGCCAAAGAGAAAAAAAGTGTTGTGTGGCAGTTTCTTTGCAAAAGATCAGAATAAAGTGGTCTGACAGAGGTCCCCTGGGGCATCCCAGGTGCCACAGCTTTAGCCATGGCCCCAGATGCTGGTAGGCAGGTAGAGCCTTGCTCCATTGCAACTCTGGAGACACGGAGACTTGGGGGAAGCAGCCTGGGGGAGCCAATCTCAGTCCCTCTGGTGTCCGGGGATAAAGAATGGTACCCAGGGATGGAGATGTTACCCCTGCTGGTGCGCAAGCAGGCAAGGTGGCAGGGTCCCCCCTCTGGTGCACAAGCAGGCAAGGGGGGGGCCCTCTGGTGCACTACCTCCTCTAACAGACTTTCATAGCAATGAGAAGAAAGGCAATCCTGCTGCAGACATATGAGAGGAGACTAAAGGCCCTGGATACATTAGTCATCTGGGTGAGATCCAAACAGAGCATGACTGGAACCGTAGGAGACAAAACTGTAAATCCAACTAAAAAGACAACCTACCACAGAGTTACACTTACAATGTTTCAGGGGGCCAGGGAACCAAACCCCTGACGCAGTGACACATCAACACCAGCAAAGCAACCTCCTACCATAAAGGGCAAAAAAAGCCACAGAGGAGCTGTGGCCCTGACAGGGATGCTGTAAGTGAAACTGGAAGGCCATGGACCTCAGCGGTGCTGCATTAGAATGGCAGCCGTTGAGTCCTGGTGGGTGGAGGCTGAGAGAAAGGACTTAAGCCTTCTCACAAGAGGAGAATATAAGGGGATTTAAGGAGGAGAAGACAGAAGAAAGGTGAGGAGAGGAGGAAAAGCAGAGAGCAGCAAGGAGGCTGGAGGCCTTGGAGCTGCCACTGCCATGCGCAGCAGCAGGGCAGGGAAGGAAGTCATGCTGTGGGCTTCCATCCCCAGTCCAGGCAGGTGAGGAGCCCGGGAAAGCCTGTTGGAGAAACTAGTGACTTGTGTAAGTTGATCTGAAAATGTGGTACTTGAAAACTTGCTTTAACTTTGAAACTGTGAAGTTTGTGAATTGTCTGGAGACCTGAAGAGAACTTGTTGTGTTGCTATTTTCACTGTGAGAAGTCTTAAGTGGTTGTTGCTGTTGTATGTAGTGAGTCTTGCTGGTTTTGGGCCATTTTAGAATTGAAGCTGAAAGAATCCTGGAGTTACGCTTTCTGGAGGGGCACTGACTACACCATCAGATTTCTTCACTGGACTTGACTCTCCCACTTTTGAAGGAGGGACAGACACTATCTTGTGGACACATATGGCTTTGGACCCATGCGCAACTACAGACTAAACTGGTTGGTAAGATAATCAAAGGGGGTTCATTGTATACTCAGTGACTTATTTATTTTGTCTCTTAATAAGTAAACCTGTTTTTGCCTCCTCTTAAGGTTAGGTGGTCTTGCTACTGCTTGCACAGGCTGAGACAAACCTAAGAGTAGCTGGGTTTAAATGACCAACTGTTCCCACTTTTAAGTTTAAATAAGTATGCGGTTTTGTTCGTTTATTTACCCCATTTCAGCCCACTCAGAACTGCAAACCAGGAGATAGGAGAATGATCATTCACCCACCAGAGTTTGTCCCCACTAGGGGACCTCTCTACCACAAATGGCTGGGAGTTTTGAGTCCAATCCCAGATGCCAAAACAGTCAGATTTGGAAGCAGCAAATAGAACAAACGTCAGATCTGAAGAGACAGTCAACATGAATGAGGAGCCAACATGAAACCCTGCAATGGCACAGGTCTGGAGAATAGGAGATAATCACCTCCAGCAAAGGAAGTGCCACAACCAAGGAACTAGGACAGGAGCTCCGCAAACCCAAACATGCTCAAACTAGTTACCTGTTATAAAGCTACCCCTTGAAATCTTATCAGCAGAAAAAGGACTGTACCGGAAATGAGAACAAAGAGTCAAACACCAATCAACTGCTTGCAAGGAAAGGCAGGTGGGAGTCACTGGAGGAGGGTGGGGAGAATGGGTCATAACTATACAAATAAGACCAAGATTGTATGCAGAAGATAAAATAAAATATATTTAAAAAAAAAAAAGAAGAGCCTTTATTCCCCTTCCTTAATTCTTTCTTGAATTGTGTTATCACCTCCGAAGCTGTTTAAAGTCAGTTTCAAACATGAACAGGATAATGAAAAAAAGGAGAATTGACTAGGAGGGTATAAAGTTTAAAAAATTTTAAAACAATTTAAAACCACACACCTGGATGGGGGGAGGAGGTGCTTGCAAAACTAATAAAGAGAAAAAATAAAAATAAAACCCACCTGCACAGCTCCTCTAGACTGAGAGACAAGAGGTGGGTGCCCCACCCCCACCCCCTGGTTGTGTTTCTGAGCATCAAGTGCTTCCAGTACCTCCGGGTCCCCTTAAGTGACAGCCCAAAGCAAGGGGCTTCCACCCACATTTTCACCTGGTTCCCTCAGGGAGCTGGGCCAACCATGCCCGGGGAAGCTCTGCCCTCCTGCGCAGCCCCCTCCAGAATGTGGGGGGTGGGGGTGGGGATGGACTACCAGGTGCACAGACCAACAGGGAAGGGGGTGCAGTCAATCTTCATGAGGAACAACTAAATCACTAGTTCAACTGCAGTTACACATGAAGATGGAGGTGAAGAGAAAGAAGTAAAGCCTAGAACAAAGAAACATTTCAGACCCATGGGACACAGGGATGTGAGACAAACTGTCTCAGAAACTACTGAGGTTTCCACAGATGGGAACAGAATTTTCAGTTCACAGATACCTTCAGTGCAAGCTAGGCACCCTACCATTTCAGTTCACAGATACCTTCAGTGCAAGCTAGGCACCCTACCATTTCAGTTCACAGATACCTTCAGTGCAAGCTAGGCACCCTACCATTTCACAGAGAAGGCAAGAGACAGACAGCAGCTCCATGACTTGCCAGACCAACCATCCATCAGTGCCTACCCTGATCAAGAAACTTTTTACACGAACATCAGCTCGGAGAAATGCTCCTAATGCCAGTGACCAGAACTACAAACAAAGAAGCAGCAAAATATGACAAAAACTGGGTCAGAGCAAACAACCAGTAAGGAGAAGGCACAGAAAGGATCCAAACATGAGTGAACTGGCTACCTGCAGCAAAGATACACCTGGAAAACTTATAAGCACAAGCCACTGTATCCTAGGAAAACACATCGACACCTGGCAAAAAGACATTGCTCCAGGAAAGAAACGGAAGAATCCAATGGACTAAAAATTGACCAACAACTGGCAGTGAAAGAAGAAATGAAGTGATGGAGTGGGGGGGGGGGGACACAACAGGGGAAGGGGGGGAACACCCAAAAGGCAAGAAAAAAAATATAAACAAATCTTATATTAAAACACACACACATACACAAACACATCTTTTTCATAATCCTGGCTTCTCACTCAGGAGGTATGTCAACTTAAACATTTTCCTAAATCTCTAGTTTCAATTCCTGTATCTCTGCAGTGGGCTTCAAAAATTGGTGTTGGGAAAACTGGACATCCACATGCAAAAGAATGAAGTTGGGCTACATCTTATACTATACACAAAATCAACTCAAAATTAATTAAAGACCTGAAACCATAAAAATGCTAGAAAACATAGGCAGTAACCTAAGTTCCTTGACATCAGTCTTGGCAATGATTTCTTTGGATTTAAACCGAAAGCAAAGACAACAAAAGCAAAAATAAACAAGTAGGACTTTATCAAATTGAGAAACCTACAGCATCCATTCAGAAAATGAAAAGGCAACCTACCTTTCTTCTTGGAGAGCAAAAATAAGGCTTTTTTCTTCTCTACACTCTCAAGGCATAGGTGGTACAGTACTCTGAAAATAAGAGGTACATAATCATTCACTAACACTGAGATGCTACTGTTCTATGTGCTGTACTAGGTGATATGCTTATAAACATAGATTCTTTAATACAGAAAACAAGATTCTTTAATACAGAAAAATACAGAATCTTTAAAACAAGATTCTTTAATACAGAAAAAGATCTAATTTTTAAATGTTGGTTTAATTTATGAATCTGAACTAGAAAATGTAATAGCCAAGAGTGTGTTGACTCTCATTTAACCGACCAATATAAGTACAAAGACCAGAAATTAACTGACAAGTTAAACAAATATAAGGGTTAGATTAAATAAAAGTTCCTGAACTGTTGTCTGGAATGCTGAATTTCTGTGCAGTGGTAACTGTTCTACACACATACTAGTCAGAAAACAGAAAGAAGGAAAACAGCCAGAGTGAAAAAAACTGGGGGAAAACTAGTTAAACAGTACTTCTACCAGCAAGTCTGTAAGGAAGAATTGAGGTGCAGGCAAGAGGTGGAGGGGTGAAAGAATTCATCAGAGACAAAGTAGAAACAGGAATGGCAGACTTATTAAAATATATTCTTAAGAGAAGCAGCAGCAGGCAAAACAGGAAAAGTTTGCACATGAAGGATTTGGGGCTTCCTTTTATAACCTGGGCTTTTCATGAGTGGGGGAGTATGTTCTGACTGGTTAGTGCTGGGATGGTTGGTCTTGGGTGTTGACCTTTGATATAGACATGTCCTGACCTGTCTTAATGCCCATTTTGCACAGCAACTCTATCAATTCCTTTATATATTTAAGCCTCCCAAATCTTCCTGCTGGGCTAGGAGCTTAGATTTTAACCTTATTAAAAGACCAACAGCTTGCAGCCTTTAATATGTCAATAAATTCAGTAAGTCTCCAAATTTTGGGAAATGATTTAACCTAAGGATTTCTTTTTAGTGGAAAGTGTTTTGGGAAAAGTACCAATCAAATGATTTCTGTTCTTTCTGAGTATCAATCATAGCAAGTATATCAGATTTTAAACACTCTTAAGAAAAGGCATTCATTTACCCTTCCAGTCATTCAAATTTTAGGGGGTACTGTGGTGAAATTGGGGTGCCGTGGTTCCCCAGTAACTGCATTAGAATGGCAGCCATTGTGTGTCCTGGTGGGTGGAGACTTGAAGAGAAGTTAAGCTTTCTTGAGAGAAAAAGGATTAAGATATTAAGGAGGGGACTGAGGAAAAACTCCAAAACAGAAGGAGAAGGAGGGTGCAAAGAGCAAAGGAGCAGGGAGGCTGGAAGGTCTCAGGGCTCCCTCTGCCACGTGCCACAGCAGGGCCCTTCCCTGGGCCGATAAGCTCAGAGAAGCATGTTGGAGAGATTTGTAACTTGTGTAGGCTGATTTGGAAATTTGGTCTTGAGAACTTGGTTTAACTTTGAAACCGAGAAGCTTAAAAATTGTCTGGAGATCAGGAGAGGCTTATTGTGTTGCTGCTTTCACGTCTGAAGTGCTTGCTGTTGCTGAATCAAATGAGTCTTGCTGGTTTTTCAGGTCACTTTGGAGTTGGAGCTGAAAGAATGCTGGCGTTGTGCCTTTTGGAGAACTAATGATGCCATCGTGGTTTTCCTCATTGGATTTGAATCTCCTGCTTTCGGACAATAGATGATGCCATTTTGCGATGACGCTATCTTGGCTTATTCTGGCTTGGAGTGAGTAGAGCTGTGTCTTTGAAGGAATGGCGGCACTATCTTAGCTCCTTCATCCAGGGTGGGGCAGATACCATTTTGTGGACATACATGGCTGCTGCAGTCATGTGCAGTTTTTGAGCTACAGACTGGACTATGTGGTTCCTTGTACCCTCAGTGACTTTTGTTTGTCTTGTTTTTAATAAGTAAATCTTTTTACACCTCCTTTTAAGGGTTCTGTGGTCTTGTTACCATTTGTGTGCAGGCTGGGAAGAACCTGGTGTATGACTGGCTTTAAAAGGCCAGCTACCTCTCTTTGTAAGTTTGGTTAAGCACCCCATTTTGCCAGTTTTCTATCCAATTTCAGAATCACTTATATTCTCTCTTCCCTCCTTCCTAATAGCCTCCACCCCCTTCCCTCTCTCTCATATCCTAAAATTGGACAGATGCAGGCATAGGAATAAAAGCTAAGACTTCAGTTTAATCAGAGTGCAGCTGAGAGCGAGCTAGCAACCTTTTACCTTGATATTGTAAATCTTAAGTAGGGCTTGGCCAATATTATACTAACCTAACTCCAGTACCTATTTTTTCAAAGCCCAATGGGGAACCATAACCTTGACCATGCCAGGGTGTGGCTGATGATCTTTTGCTTAAGTATTATAGATCTCAAGTAGGGCTTGACCAATATTATGCTAATTTAACTTCCTAGCATCCAGGTGGGGAATGCAGCTGGACTACACCTGAGTGTGGCTGGCTAACCTCTTTATCAGGATTCATAACCAGAGGGGGAACAAGGAAAAGGGGATAAAAGAGAAAAGTGCAGGGACTGAGGGAGATTGGATTTTTGAAATTGGAGGTTTTTTGGGGGGAGGGGGGAAGACAGAGCTTTCAAGTGAGCTTTTGAAGGGGAAAGCTTTGAGGGAAGCGCTGCTTGAGCTTTGGAAGGACATGAGAACTGACTTTTGAAGACCTGAGCTAGCTTTAAGGGGAGAGCTGATCTGGCTTTTGGAATCTGATCTGACAAGGTGTATCTGGCATCAGGAGCTGGCAGTTTTGTTTCAGAAAGAAAAAGGACCTAGAAGCTGTTGAATCTTGTGGGGCAATCAGCATTCCAGTCCTCAGAAGATGGGGAGTCAAATGAAAGTAGAGAAGGGATTATGATGAAGTGCTAAATTGCCATGATGACCTGGAGAAAGCGGAGAGGGAGAACCTAGTTGAACCTCATGATGGTTGTAGAATTCACTCCATGGTGGTTACAGTGACTGAGGACAGAAGACAAGGATGTGGACTGGAACTTGAGGTTAAAACCCCCACAACTCCCCAAGGAGCAGAAGTGGAATTCTTTTCTGTTTAAGACACTTGTGAGGGTGTGGATTATTAGGCTTTTTTAGTTTGTGAATAAACTAAATTCCTATTTGTAAGTAAACCCGTGTTTACCCTTTCCAGGAAAGTTTGATCTCCCTGGCAACTGCTCAGGCAAGGCTGGAAGGAACCCTCACTGACTAAATTAAAAGGGGTGAACCCTCACCCAGTAACCAGAGTACATTCTCACAAAAGTGAGAGATAGCAGGATATTTTGCAATTTTACTTTACACAGGTTTTCTAAAGGTAATGCCTGGGGAAAATTACATTTCCCTATTACTCGGTAACCTTAACACCTGGGGAAAGTCCTCAATTCTAAAGATGTGGGCACAAAGAAAATAACCCAAGGAGGAGTGGGGGGAGGATTAGAGGGGAGAAAAAGAGGAGGGAAGGTGAGAAGAGAGAATAGGAACAAGACAGGGAGGGAGGTTGCTTTCTTGCTTCTTTCCCTTTTTTCACTTGGTTTTTCTGTTCTCAATCATCAGTTTTTTTACAAGTCTTTTTCTTTTCACCATGCAACTGAATAAGTTATATGACATACTGGCAATTGGCCACAGAGTCTTCCCAGAAGAGAGCACACTTTTCAGGAAACCCGGCCTCATTTCCAGTGAAGGGAAGATGATAGAGAAGGGAGGGTGCAGGGAGTGAGATGATGACAAATTCAAACAGCTTACTAAGCTAACTAAGACATGGGAACTCAGACATAGGTTCGCAGGGGGAAAAGAAAAAAAAAAAAAAAAGCCGGCAGTCTGTGCCCTGCCATTGGGCATCCTGGTGTCTTGCAGGTGGTCCCCTCCCCCCCCCCCCCACCTGGTGGACCTGCCCCTCACCCTTTCGTTGGGGGAGGGGGTCAGGCCTCTGTCTGCAGGCAGTTTGGGTAGGGGAGCACCCAGGCTGCCCACCCACCTGTGTGGGTTGGGGGGGGGACCCCATAGCTAACTCACTCCAATCATCCCTCACCAGGATTAAGAAAAATACTAAAGATCAGCTGCAGACACAGGAGGTGGTGCACAGAATAAATAAAGGCCATGGACACACACATCTCCTGGGCAGAACACAAAACATGGGCCAGAGAACCACCAGACAACCACCAGACACTAGAATGTCACACCAATTTTAGTGCTGTCACAGCACAGAATTACACCTACAACATCACCAGGAGGCTGGACATTAAAATTCTGGTTCAGATATGCTTTCAGAGACAGCACAACATCCCCACCCTTTTCCACAGGGGGTGGAAGACCACAAAATGGGGCAGCCAGCAAAGCTGCAAATCGAGAGAATAGTGACTAGCTGGACCAACCAGCTGCTGATGTCTGTTCCCATGGAGGAACTTCTCCATGGATAATGGCTGTGAGCCAGGTTCCCAAAGTCAGAGACTGGAACCTCAAGTGATGAAGCAGCGAAATGCAACAGAACACAGAACAAACAAGACATAAAAGCAAAGAGGAGCAAGCACTGACAGACTGCAACCGAGCTTGGACTGGCTGCCTGAGACAAAGATAAGACTGGGAACCTAAGCAGCATGGTCAACTGTGTCCCAGGAACACAGATACCCAGGAAAAGGACACTGCTCCAAAAAAGTTGAGACCAAAGGATTAAACATGTACCAACACACAACAGCAGAGGAGTTGGGGTGACCAGAGGGAATGGTCAAAGGGAAGGGGTAGCACTCCCAAGGGGATCAACAACCACACAAATACGAACAATGTATGAAATCTAAAAAAATTTCAAAAAGAACACTGTCAGCTACATCCAATTCATATTTAGTACACATGCACATGCATATTTTCATTCACAAATACCACTGTTAAAAAGGTTTTGAGAATGACAGCCCTGTTAGTAGTAGTAAAGACTCATGATCCCTCTGGTGTATACTTTCTTGGATTAATTAAAAACAAACATTTTAAAAAGTAGGTCTCTTGTAAAATTCCCCATACTCCCCACTTTCACCCTCTTAATCCCCCACCATCACATATTTACATATTAAGAACCTCTTTTATATATCAATTTCATTTACATGCCTCAACAATCACATACCAATAGATTTTTGTGGGAAAAAATAATTTCCCTAGAGGGGAACTAAAGGAATATTTATTCATGTCACTTAGCACAAAGTAATTTTCAGTGCGTATTCATGTATAATACATTACATAAGCCCCATATTGGAGAAGGGGGAGGGGTTAGGTTCTGGAAACCTCACTTTAAGTGGCTGGAGCCTCCTCCATTTCCCAATCTCCAAATCTTGGTGGGCTCCAGGTCTCAGTCCTTAACCTTCATCTTTTCTCTGTCCACACTTTCTACCAAAGTAACCAACCAAGCTGTATGGCTGAAATGTCACTGATATGCGAACTTCCAAAATGATCTCTCAGATTTTTTCAGCTATCCAATTACTTCAACATATTTACTTGGATGGAGTAAACATTTAAAGTTTATGTAAAAGCAATACTTGATTCCTGCACAACACACAGCACCTCCTATCTTTCCAGCACTCACCATTCTCAGTAAAAGCCATCATTATTTACCATATGTGATCAACCTTGACCATGTGATCTCTCTTTCACATATCACATCCAAACTATCACCAATTCTATATTACCTTCAAAAATACATCATACATCCAACAATTTCTCACCATTATTCCAATTTTCAGTCACCATCATATTTTTAACGTTACCCCCAATAAGGCAGGGGCTATGTCAGTTTTATCCTCTACTGTGCTTACAATGTCTAACACACATTAATAAATGGTGAATAAATTCAATAAACGAATATTGGTTCAGACAGTTGATATAACTCACAGAGGAAGTTATCACCAAAAGCCAGATTTCCAAACAGACTTCCTCTAATACCAAATTCTTATTTGGTATGATAACTTGGAATTCTGCTAATGGTGTTACCACAAAAAGATACAGACCTCATAGGAATGCCTTATTTTCAGATAGCATGGAAAATCTGTATCTGTAGAAGAGTCCCAGAATTCCATACTGTTCTTTAGAAGTTTTAAAGAGAAGAGATGCTACCACTTTCACCCTTGTGTTCATTTACTTTTCCCCCCCTTTATCCTTCTCTCCCAAATGCACATACTCAAAAGTTTTTTTCCAATAAACTTCTATTCTCAACAGCAAGGAAATGCATACAGAGGACAGAAATATTTGTCAATAAAAGACAAACTTTTCAGTTAACACCTTCACAATTTAGTCTATTTTGGTAAATCAGTATAAAAATTATATTTTATTAAGGACAACAGGAGAGAGACAGGTTCAAATGCTAACCCAACTTTAAACTGAAAAGATCAGGATACAAGGTTAGGCTTGGTGGTATTTGCAATAAGTCCAAAGATATTTATGAATACAATTTATCTAAATGCACTCATTCTTAAAGAAAAGCTATTAGAAAATGGAAGGTCTGAGTAATGAAGGAAAGAATAACACTTTTCTAGCCTAATAAACCTCTCTGGATCTTTCTGAGATTTTCATCAACTAGGCATTTAGATAAGTGCTGGACCCATTACATGCTCTATACCTCAATAAATGTCTATGAGACTTAGGTTCCTGAAGTATAAAACTATACCATAAGATGTATTATGAGTGTTCTAGGATTCCCCTAATTTTATAGAGTTGGGCCCCTAAGAAGACATAGTAACTACCTCTAAGTACATTACAATAGTCTCCCCAAATGCACACATGCTTTTTTACCACCAGACAGTAAGGACTATGAGAAAACCAGGAAGACTCAGGTCACACCAAAACTGTATTCAATGATTGAAATATAATGATGACTTATACCGTCTATTCTTTTTACCCTAAATTCTTATTTTTAATATAACTTCTTCTAGTTTGGAATCTGAGACATGTTCAAAAGCATTTATGATTGCACCATCTATCCAAACTAGTAAGAATGACAAAGGATACTCCATTAACAGAACACTTCACACACTTTAGAAACACCATTTCTAGGTGCCTCGTTAGCGCAGTAGGTAGCGCGTCAGTCTCATAGAAACACCATTTCTTTGTAAACAGTATTGATAATACCCAAGTGAAGTCATGTCAGCACTGCTCAGTTGAAATTTAAATGTACTATAATCACAAACAATTCTTGTGAAAAATTGAAACATAAAACCTTTATTAAGCCATATATATAGCTAGGTCTTCAGTTCTTTTTATCATGGTGGTGATTGTCTCAAAATAGCACACAGTTGGACTGCATTGCTAATTTTAATGATAGAAATCTACAGAACTACCATTTCCAGGTATGCTTTATTCCATTCCATGTATTCAATAAGTTTGACCAAGCTTTCAACATATTTAGGCAAGTCTTTTTTCCCATTTGTTCTAATTAGTGAAAGTTACTATGCAGATTGAGTAAGAACACTGTTTATGTTTTTGCTTAAATCAGTGCACCCAGAAGATGAGCCCAAAGATCTCAATGCAGATCATTACAGCATCTATCCTCTTCCGCTGTGTTTTTACTGCTTTTAAGAGCAAAATGCCATCTGAAGAATCATAATCACATTTTCAATTTGTTATGACCATTCCAAGCAAGCAAAATGGGAAGTATATGCTACACTGTATTTGTAATGTAATCTCACTAGATCTGAACATTTATGACCCCCAAAATTCACATGTTGGAATTCTATCGCCAACAAAGTGATGTACAAGGAGTTGGGCTTTGGAGATATGATCAAGTCACAAGGGTGGGTGCAGCACCTCCTAAGTGAAATTAGTACTCTTGATAGCACTTTCAAGTCCCTTCCACCATGTGGATTCAATAAGTCTGCGACCCAGAAAGGGAACAAAGGGATGAATTCTGAGAGGGTGCATGCTTCAACCTCCATCCTTTTCCCCACAAGGGTCCAGGAATACTGGCAATCATGCCCTAGCCGGCTAGATAAGAAACCAAAATACTCTTTTCTGAAAATATGATCATCCCATGAGAAAAAACTTAAAGACACTGACAATTAGGGGCTCCCCTGTAAATGGCCCATGAAAGTTACTCTTGGGTGAAATTGAAAGTTCACAAGCCCCATATAAGTTCAGCTTTCCCCCTCAAGTTTAATCATAAAAAGGCAACAAAAAGAAACATCTGGGTAAATCCTCTAATAAAGACAGAAAAAAGACAACTTGGTATAAATAAAGATTATTTAGATAGAGAAAAAACCCCAAAACATTAATGTCTTCCGAGATAAAGGAAAATATTTTGCCTACGAAGAAAAAAAATGTTTGTTTTATGAGGAGTATTTCAGTGACTAACGGTCCTACTGAACTTTCTAGGTTAATCGAAATGTTCTACATTTTGTTTTTGTTTTGGTGGTGGTTGCACAAGCACATACAACTGTCAAAACTAAGTGAAATAAAACATTTTAGTGCTGCACTTTACTACGTGTAAATTATACCTTTAAGTGTCAAGATTTGAAGATAAAGTTTGTGAAAGTATTTAGCAAAGACTAGGTTGAAAATATAAAAGGATCAATCCAGAAAGTCATGTTTGAATAAAAAGAGCTCTTAAAAACAATCAGCAAAATCATTTAAGATAGATTTTCCATAATTGAAGCCACCAGTTGCTATACGGTAAAGGTCCAAAACTACAATGGATTTGAAAAGATCTGCTTTGGACACTACTAAGAACAATGGAAACAAGAAAAGTTAAGTTTCCAAAAAGAACAAAAGAAGCCACATTCGAAAAAATCAAGAATTGAGACTGTGTCAGGCATTTTAGTTTGTTGTGTGTGGGTTTTGTTTGTTTTTTTAATAATTGGAGGACTTTCCAATAACTGCATGAAATAAGACCATCAATGTCTTCAAAATTACAAAAGGAAACAATTTCCAACCTAGAAGTCAATCATCAAATTATTAATGATGAAGGAGAAATAAAGACATATTTGTACATTCAAGATCTTAAATTTTTTACTTGCTATGTACCCTCCAACATAAAAAGGGGTTGCAACATAAAAAAGTAATTCATCCTATAGGAGGTAAAGGAGATTCCTTGGGGGGACAGAACAGAGAGATTTAAGAACAATGAGATTGCAGTCAGTCTTAAAAAGATTACCAGGCCATACTGTCAGAGTGAGACTCCAGCAACAGTTATGTTTAGGGCTATCAAGATCCCCAGAAATGACATCAAGGGACAGAAAACCAGATTCCTAACTGAATTTGTTTTTCCATAATTATGCACTGATGAAGTTCCTACTCTCCCCTCTGTCTTAATGTCAAAATCAGAAAACCATTTCACCCCATATAAGTATTCTGCTCTGACCTATACCTGAGAGCTAGATATAAACCAAGGATGAGGTTAAGGTTAGAAGGTTAGCTAGATTAGAAACAAAAGTAAAATACAGAGCAACCCACTTCCCTTGACTACACTACATCCAGGGTTCCAATAAGCTAGACACTCTATAGACCTCCAGAATGAAACTGTGAGAAGCCTATTTCCCAAATTTCTATCAAGCCCTTTCCCACTGATTTCTCCAGAAAGATTCCTGAAACCTCTGGACTCCCAAGTTCAAACTTGACCCAGAGCTTCTGTTTAGATGCAATGGTAATGGATTCAAACTAGGACCATGAAGCAACACTACCCTGTCCTTATACACCTAGGTTTATGTTTGCTTTAGGGACATCAGTGCTGCAAGAAAGAAAATGACTAAAACAAATTTGGGTTGGTTGCTACTTGTGAGGTGAGTGTAATGGGGAGAGAATCTGGTGACTTGTAAAACTACTGTTAATGGGCCAGCACAGTGGCGCATGCTTGTAAGCGACAGCTTGTGGAGTCACAGCAGCCAGGTCTGGGGATCGCGGTTTGAGTCCCACCTGGGGGCAATACAGCAAGACCTGGTCCCAAAAAATAGTTGGGTGTGGTGGTGCGTGCCCGTAATCCTAGCTACCTGGGAAGCTGAGGCTGGGGACTGCTTGAGTCAGTGGTACAAGGGCAACATGAACCTTTGGTTCCACGGGCAAAAATAGCAAGACCTAGTCTAAAAAAAATAATAATAATACTGTTAATGCTTGATTTCTTAACATGAATAGTGAGTACATGGAAATTTTTCTCTAATCATACCCACATTTTATATATTCTTCTGTACAGTTGGTACATTTTTCAATTTATAAAGTACCTCTTAAAAAGATTAATTTCTTTAAATCCCATAATAAATGAGCGATCCTTACTAGATACTCATTAATAATCTCCTCTTCAGTTACTCAAGTTCTGTACTTTGTAGAAGGACATCTTGAATGGCTGTAACCGCCAGATGCCTTAACTATGCAATAATCCTCTCACTTTTGCTGGCTTGTGACATTACTTACTGGTAATGTATATCTCTTTAACTAGAATGAGGTTTTTTTTTTTAAATCATTACTTTGCCTAATAATTCTTCCTCTCTTTTGGCCTTCCATTATTTCCTGTAAAACACAATGATGATCCTATGTCAAATGAAGGCAAGGCCTGATCTACACATATTAAATTCTCTGAAGAGAAAATCTAGTTGTTAGACAAAGTCCTAAATGAGAGTGGAGTCCTGAGTGTGTGGAGGGAAAGACACCTTCGCTTGTCCAGCACCTACTTAACCCAGAGTAAAAACTCAGATGTCTGTTGAGAAATGGTAAGTGAAAAATTTCTAAGAAGAAATGACAAACATGACCACCTGGTTAACGGAAACAAAGCCACATTTGGGGAAAAAAAAAAAAAGCCAATGTGATTATGCCCATTTAAGTGAATCAAACAAAGTTTTTAAACATAAAAGAGGATGTCACATTAATATTAGTTTTAAAAATTACTTCCAAGTCTGAAATGGACTAAACCAGAGTAAAGTGACTTAAACTAAATGAACTGTGATTCTGAAAGGAATAAATCGGTGACAGATGTGGAAGGGGCTTTCTCATCGTGACTAAATCATAGTGGACTCTGTCTCCCTGAGTTAGTTCTAATATTACCTCTGGACCACTGCAAATGAGAGGAATAAATAACTATGACCTCCTCCCAAGAACTACAGAGCTGTAGAAATCAGATCCCTGCCTTTCTGATTCACTAAGAACAATACCAGGGGACACATCCAATGTAAAACTATGTTAATATTCCATTGGTAAGAAAATGAGGACAGTGTGTCAAATGTGGGTGTTTTTACACCAATTTGTATAACCCAAGTTATACAAATTTTTATAAATGTTGTGCTTTGAAACAGCTAAATGCAGTGACTTTTAACCTGAAAACTGCTAAAGCCAAGGGAAATATAAATTGAATCCATGCCCATCTTTATTATGATTCCATTTTTAAAAAGTAACTCATAAATGTGTATGACTCACACATCTGACTATAATGAGATGTTCCTTTATCATTTCATCTTCCAGTGCCAGTAATCCCATGTTACAGAGTGCCAAAGCCCTTTAATAAGTGCAGCATGTGTTCTGAACACACTCCAAAAACGAACTCAAGATTACTGCATTGTAGAGAAAAAAAAACCTAAGTAATGATTTCTGAGCTATGGAATACAGGACCTAAAGGCAGCTGACAAAAATATGACTACCCTCACATTTCCACACACAGTTAGCTGGACTTCCAAAGCCTATAGCAACACCTATCATTCAGGCGTTTATACCCCTTTGAAGTTTACAAAGCACCTTTCACAACAATTAACCTAGCTGATTCACATTGACATGCTAGAGTGCTTAGGATAGGCGTGACTGGACCCATTTTATAGATGAAGAATCAGGGTTCAGAAAATTTAGTGAGTTGCCTGAGAGTATCCACTCAGCAAGTGGTGGATCTGAAATGTGCATTCAGATTACCTAAAGCCAAAACCTTCTCAAAAGAGGAACTCTATTACAGTGTAATTGGGAATCTAAACTAGTACAACTATTTCAGGAAAATATCCTGATTGGCTATAAAACGCTAAAAATGCAAATACTGTATGAGCCAGGAATCCTACTCTAAGCATCATGATACCATCAACTCAAAAACATCATATGCTCTACACTGTTTACTGAAGCATTATTTTTAATAGCTAAGACACAGAAACCACCGAAGTGCTCAATGATAGAGGATTGGATTAACAAGATGTGGCATATCCACTCAATGAAAAATTATTCAGCCATAGGAAAAGATGAAATGTTGACATTTATATGAAAATAAAAGGTGTTTGAGGGAACTACGTAAAGTGAGACAAGAGTGACAAAGAAATATCAGACATTTACATAGTGGATGAGGCAACAAAGCAAAATATAAATACCAGGGGACAGGAATAAATGAAGTGATGCTGCTCAGCTTAAGGAGGGAGGGAGGAGAAAGGATCAATGAGACATGGGGAAAATAAAAGCTCCTCCCAGGGGCACAGCAAGTCAACAATAAATAAAACCAAAACCTTCTCACCAAACTGCTTTGTGATCTGGAGTTAAAGAAACTTGCTGGAATAGTTCAATCTTCTGTAAACTTTACTTATAGTTCAATCTTTCATAAACGCTTTAGCCTAGAATAATGGTTTTAAAACTTCCTTCTGCTCTCATTTGTTCCTTTTGCTCTATGGGTAGCCAGAGCTAAGCAACTGTCAGCTAAAGAAAATCTATAGAAGTTACTCGTTTTCCCACTCCCCCGAAGGTCACTCACTTTCATTCCTATCCCTAACATCATGAATGACTGGAGTCAGTCTATCTCCAAAAACAAGAAAGAGGTGATGGAGTCAAAATCAGAACCAGTTCCATGACTAGATCCAATCCAGTTCACCCCCCATCACCTTTCTTACCCTTCATGAAGTGAGTCAGAAGCCTAGACAGGCAAGGGAAGGAAAGCTAGGACAGAAAGAACAGGAGTGGGGAAAGAGACCAGCTAAGAGAGAAACTGAGGCAGCACATCCATGCGGGCTTGACTCCAGATATATTCCCTCTTTCATTACCTACCAAGGGAAGACTATTCCTGTGACATGTGCCCTCAGAACAGAAATCACTAATCAAAACATGAGTCACTGGAGGCAAAGGGAATAATTGCTCTCAAATCACAAAACTGCACGGGCAACGTAGAGCAGCACAGGGCCTTCAATTCTCTACACATTTAGATATTTGGCAATCCTTCCTAAGAAATAGAATTTTCAGTGAAAAAAATGTCCAAAGCAGCCAAAGGTATGGTAAGGTTCTTTGGTTTTGTTTTTTTTTAAGAGGAGGGTAAGGGCAGGGGATGTGGGAAGAACAAGTATTAGATGTCCTCCCTGCAGCTACTTGAGAACAGTTAGCCAGATCTTCCCTATTTAAAAACAAGATGTTTTTCACTGCCGTGACACCTTCATGAGCAGGTACAACTAACTTTACAATAGGTGGAGGTATGGAAATTCACTCTGTATTCTTACCTGTATTTATACAACAAGGGCTGGAATCCCCGGTCAGTATATTCAGCCAAGTTTATAAGAAGTCACAATGCAGGAATTTCCAAAACCAGTCTAACATTAATAGTATAAGTGCTACTCACCTAGATTTCTAGGTTACCAACACATTTTTAAAAGCTGACTATAAACAATATAAAAATCTCTTATCCTTTACCACTTCAAACATTTAGTGCGCTCTAGGTTTTTGGTTAACCATGGCTGTCAAATGCTTTAAGTTGCTGAATTACTAACTGGGTTAGAACTTTCTAATCATACCTCACTTAAATGTAATCACAGATTATACGTCAAAAACTTATATTTCCAAGTCTTGAACCAAATGAGATCTGCTTTATAATCTGGGTTGAAAATGTTGACTAAAGGTGCTAATCACAATCACCATCTCTAGAACAAGACATGGAAAAGTCTGAAGGAGTGGTTTTGGCATCAAAACTGAGGTTAAATCCTGCCCCTGCCACTAACAAGTTACGTGACCCTGGGAGCTTGGGTTTCTGAGCTTAAGTTCTACTACTGTAATACCAATTCCTTCTCACTTAACTGTAGTCAAGGAACAGGCACAGACAAAAATCAAACATTACAGACAAAAAACATCTATTAACAAAAGATATCAATTAACTACTATAAATGTAAATTCAAAATATGTATTAACATGACTGTTCTGTAATAGTAGCATGGAAACTCAGGGCAGGAAACAATTACAGCTTTTCCATATTTTGCCTTTTCTTTGAGGTCCATCCCAATCCAAATCTCTTCCAACACCTATTTCCAATGATTTCACCTTACTCTAACTGCCCTATAGTTAGTTCCTTATTAAACATTTTATATACACATCCTGTCTGTATCACTGTTCACTGGTCGTAATTCCTCATCACTTAAGGCCTGCAGGGGAAGAGTTCTGACTTCCAGCCTCATTACCCCCTTCATTATCCTGGCTGATCATAAACCACCACATTGAGATAATAAGCAATTATACAATGTTATTTAATTAGAACTACAGAGGTTTAAAAATACAAAAATCACTAGTGAGCAGTAAACAGATAATCTTAACATCTTAAAAGAACATTCTAATGCTCTAATAAAAACACTTTAGTTCAGATCACGAGGACACTCCCATGGGTTGGCTGTGGTAAAAATGACAAAAATTAAAGTTCCTCAGGCTACAATTCTCAGGGTGCTGTGGACTAAACCACCATAACCACTTTATATCTACTCAGACGCACCCATCTTCTAGAACTTCAAACCCTCAGCTAAAAACAACTCTTTATTCAAATGGCTACACTATCACAACACACAAAAAAAAAACAAAAACACAAAACCGGGTACTAAGTCTTCCTATAGAGTCCTCTGCACTTTGCCAGGTTTAATCAATATGAAACCAATGCTCTAAACCAGTAATTCAAAAACGTCTCCTCCCCTTTTTAAAACATTAATTTTTAATCCCGTTTTTACTACTCTGAAGTGAAAAACAAAGGTCACAGAAACTACAAGCAAAATTTAACATGATTAGCATAATGTCCAAAAGATAACCTTAAAATATTTTAAAAATCTGTACTTAACATGTAAATTTTCTATCATGAGAATATTCTCGTATTCTAAAATACTCTTGTTTTCTAAAACAAGCTGGGCACGGTAGTGCGTGCTTATAAGTGACAGCCTATGGAGCGTGGCTGGGATGGGGGGGGTCACGGTTTGAGTCCCACCTGGGGCAACATAGTGAGACCTAGTCCCAAAAATTGCTGGGCGTGGTGATGCACGCCTGTAATCCCAGCTCCTGGGAGACTGAGGACTGTTTGAGTCCATGGTACCACCGGCAATGTGAGC
The DNA here is from genome assembly GCA_004024945.1 of Uropsilus gracilis. Taxonomy (NCBI): domain Eukaryota; kingdom Metazoa; phylum Chordata; class Mammalia; order Eulipotyphla; family Talpidae; genus Uropsilus; species Uropsilus gracilis. Next base: position 85,552 of record PVHY01003784.1, read on the forward strand.
CTGTGGTTCCATGGGCAAAAATAGCAATACCTAGTCTCAAAAAAAAACAAAACAAAACAAAACAAAACAAAAAAAACCTGGAAAACGTAATGAAGTAGTCTACTACTTGCAACAATGGAATTACCACAAATGCAATAAACACAAACACAGATAGTAACATGTTTTCCTTGACAACACAATACAAGCACACCAACATCAGCAACATGGTTTACAAAAATGGTGAGCAGCTTTTGGTAAAGTCTCCAACAAATTAAATACTATAGTATATAAAACACTAGATAACAGTAACAGCGATATATTAGTGACATTATTTCATATAGCTGCATTCCTAGAAAATTCAAGGTAAATAAAAATGCCCAAAAATATCTTAAAATATTTTTAAATGGAGCTAGGTTCCAGGTTCATAAAACTATAAATAGATTTTCCTCTACAGGAATGTCTGAAGAGACATCTGAAAATCATGGAGGTTACTGAAGAATTCTTTGCACATGCTATCTCTGGAAACATTAAAGAACATTTAGTATTCCTGGCCATGTCCTCTAAATGCCAAAGTACCCATCCCCATCGCCCCCACTGGTCAACCAACAAAGTCCTACAGAAAATCACTGAGTTAGCTGTGTGCTGTTGTTAGGTCTCCCTAGTAAAATCTTACTCTCTTTGGGCTCATGTATAGGTTTACCTCAATATCTAAAAGTAGAAAGTTCCTGTTCAGGATTATTTGGTAGGTTAGTTTCTAAAAAGACACACTCAAAAATTATTACAGGTAAATTAATAGCAACAACACACCCAGATGCTATCCTACCAATCATACCGAATGGGTATGCGTTATTTTCAGGTTAATAGGACAGATATGTACCAAAGTTAAATCTATGTTCACTAAGCTGGTGGAATTGGGAGAGTTCTAGAACTCTTCATTCTTTCTTAAGGAGGATAGCTACTGAACAAGAATGTAAAACTGCTAATATTCCACTCACAATCAGTAACACCTTTTTTTTTTTGAGACTAGGTCTCACTATGTTGTGATCAAGTAGTCCTGATCCTGCAGACTCAAGCAATCCCCAGTCTCAGCCTCCCAGGTAGCTGGGATTACAGGTGCCCGCCACCACACCCGGCTGCTTTTATTTTTATTTATTTTTTTTTTTTGGAGAACCAGGTCTTGCTATGTTGCCTGGGATAATATCAAACCTGCAAACTCAAGCAATCCCTGTCCTCTGTCCTCTTGCCTCCCAGTCCTTGCATTACAGGGACGTACCACCATGCCCAGTTAGAAACACTTTAACGGATGCTATTGTTCCTGTCCCACAATGGCAGGCTAAGATTATACAGCAAATAACACATGCTCAGATGTCCAGGAGTAACCATGAGGCAGTTAGCCAGGCTGAACACATCAGGAACCTCTTGGAGGGCAGGTGTGTAGAGTGTTCTTCTGGACTCCTTAATTTCCAAGCTTCCTATGGTACAGGAGACTCTCCTTTTCTCCAGCCCAGTGTGGTCACTGGGTCCTGTGTCTGCTCATTCATACTGGCTGTCTCATCCATTCCATTGACTGTCACAGGATGGTAATTCTAAGTCTTATAGTTCTGGTGTCTGGCATTGGTAACCCAACTCCCACTCTCTGTGGAACAGTCAGCCAGGTATGCATAGAGTTCAGCAGACAGTCAGTCCTGCTTATCTCTCTCAGTTTACAGTTCTGCCATGGGTCCAAACTCTGTGGCTTTCCTCCCCCATTAGAAAAGGATGGGACCTCTTTCACACTACACACATCTCTGAACTAGGGGTTTGGTCCCCAGTCCCCAATGACACAGCAGGTGGAGCGCTGTGACAAATCATTACTATAGTTAGTCTCATAGTCTTGTCTCTTATGGCTCCAACCCAGGTGATGAGTTTATCCAGGGCTCATATTGTTCCTCTACTCTCCTATATGTCTGCAGCTGGACTGCCTGTTTTTCTCATTCCTAGTTCAAGTCTGATTGAAGTAGGAATAAACCAGAGGGGGACTCCCACCGCAGAGATGCCCAGGCCCCAACCACCCCATATGGAAGCAGATCAGGGGATCGTCCCCAACCCAAAACCCGGATGGTGCAGGACACACCCACCCCACCCCCTATGCAGCAGCAGGGATGTACTGGGGTCCATCCCAGGGCTCAGGCCATCCGACCTGACTGGGACAAGAGTCAGGTCTAAAAGGTGGAGACTACAAATTAGCAGGCAGGATCAGAACTACAGTGTGTGGCTGTGCAGAATGTACTAAGAGTGCCCAAATGAGGTGAGAGAATGCTGGCTGAAATTCCACTTATGGGAGACTAACCAGACCACACCCCCTCGGTGCAAGGCTGCCCCACCCAGACAAAACACTGTTTTGTAAATGTCACAAAGGCAACACAAAGATGTAGAAGTCCAACAAAGGTCGGTTCCATTTCTTAAAACTGGGTCTCCACACCAAGGATGGAAGGGCACAAAAGACCCTGATCACTAAGAACAATCTTCCTATTCCATGAGATAATAATACAAAAACAGGGAGCGGCAACCAGAGTTCACTCCTTCCCATATTTTAATGTACACTACTTTATGAAACTAACTACTATTATCAGAACACAGAAACCTGATAGTTAGGCCTTGAAATGATTAAACTTACATGCAGCAAAGGATGGCAAAAAGATTCAGAATATAGTACTATCAGAAAGAGTAGGCACAGGTTGAGTCGCATACTTCACTCCTTATCTGAAGTTAGGCCTCATGGTGACCAGTGCGTAAATGGGTACACAAGAATGCATTCATGTGCCTAGAAACATGGACACAAAAATAGGGGGAGTAAGTTTTCCAGATCCCTGACTTCGAAGGACATTTGAGCAGAGAAAAACAGCAGAGAGAAGCGCACTGAGAACTACATATTCATATTTTCAGCCTTTCCAGAAATTTCCAAACTAATCTATGAAGTCACTTTCCCTCTCTATTATGAAATGAGAAAATATGTAATATAGTATATAAGAGAAGGATTTTCAAGCAATGTTCAAAGAAACCAAAGTCTACGTACTACAAAATTCTGGTGAAAAATTTATTCAAATTTAATTTATATTTTAACAATTTCTAAACTAGTAATAAACCTCCACAAACTCAAATTTTATAATAAACTTTACCCACTGAAGAGCAATGTGTTCACATTATCTTTCTGCAAAACTTCAAAATAAAGCCATTCTTATCAATTCAAAGGTTATATTTGAACATCTTGTAGACATGTCACTGATTCTGAAGTTGGAATTCTACTTTTTAAATTGAGCTGTATACTTTACCTAAAACTGCTCAAGCAAAAATACTATTACAGCATGCTCAATTAAATGCCAGACAAATCACACACATCTGCAGTCAAATTCTTTAATCAGAATTAAAAAGGCACATACACATTATCACCCCTCTTCCACTGTGTCACAGAGAAAGTAGTATTCTACCCTCTTTTGATAAATTGACCCCTATCAGACTGAGTCAATTTAATTGAAGAGTACCCTAACACTGAAAGTAGTTTATTAGTAAACTACCTGCAATTACTTCACCATATAGAACAAATTTTTACTATAAATTCAAACTCCAAGTTTAAATTTCAGGGGTACAAACTAAATTCTAAAGTAAACTGGATAATAAAACCATCAAGTGACTGAGCCTGCCAGTCCATACCCAAAGCAAAAGTCAATGACCATTAAGTCAGCTTCACTGTTCTCTTGACTTCACCAGCACAAGTTATGATACTAAGTCTGAGTTTATTAGATTCACACACACACAGACACAGACACACAGACACACACACACACACACACCAGATATACTCAAGGTTCTTTTCAAGTCCTAATATTTATAGGAAAATCTAATTTTTAATTAGATTTGTATTACCTGGTCATCCCATTTACCCACACCTCAAGCAGGCTACAACTCCTGGGGGGGAAGGCGGAGTCAATGCAAAAATTCTCCCTTTCTATTCCCCTGTCTGTCAAGAGTGGGTTCCACACTTGGGCCAGCTATCCTCCTTGGGTGCCAGTCATCCGAGTCTACCCAAAGCCACAACGTGTAAGTAACTCATTGCACCCCAAGAAGGCAGTGTGGTGCACAGCTATTTGTCTATTTGGGACCAAGCATCACTGTTCAGAGGACAACCCTCACCTCCACCTTTAACCTTAGTATAATGGTTTCCTGTAGGGGCTAGTTCCTCCATACTTCTCATCTCTATCTGTCAAGAACATGCTCATTACATTGTTGTGAGAAAGGACAAATTGTTACAAACTACCTTGAGGCAATCTAGTAATGAAATAAAAAAGGCCTAAAAAACAGAAACCATGTGACCCAGAACTTTACCCTAAGTAAACACAAGGCAAGCATGCAGAGACTCAGCTCTAAGGCTAATTATAAAAGCAAAACATGGATAGTGGGTTAAAAAAAGAACATCCAAACAACAAATATCAATACTACTATTAATAATTATGCTAATATTAACAACAACTACATTTTGGAGTACTTACCACATACTGGATCAACTAAAGTTCTTTAATCTTGGAGCCCCATCTGCCAGCAAGCAGCCTATGCAGTTTAGGCTGCTTGTCCACCCCAGGTTGTCAGAGATCCCTTGCCAGCGGGGAGCAAAGGCGGAGACGAATCCTGGGTATCCCAAAAACTATTTACTGAGGTTGTGATTTAAAGAATAAAAATAAATAAATTTTTTTTAAAAGTTCTTTAATCTGGCCAGGCCCGGTGGCTCGTGCCTGTAAGCTTCAGCCTATAAAGTGGCCAGAGCTAGGGATCACAGTTCAAGTCCCAGCTGGGGCCCATAGCAAGACCTAGTTCCAAAAAAATAGCTGGATGTGGTGGTGCACGCCTGTAATCCCAGCTACCTGGGAAACTGAAGCTGGGGATTGCTTGAATCTGTGGTACCCCAGGCACCAAGAGCCTGCGGTGACACGGGCAAAAACAGCAAGACGTTGTCGAATGAATGAATGAATGAATGAATGAATGAATGAATGAATGAATGAATGAATGAATGAATGAATGAATGAATGAATGAGTGAATGAATGAATGAATGAGTAAACAAGTAAGTAAATAAAGTTCTTTAATCTCACTAAGTAATCACACCAACTCTATGAGAAAGATTTACAGCACCTGATAAATACTAAAGATTCATAAAAGAAGTAATGTAACCAAAGACTGCCTATATAGTATCAGAATCAAACCTAAGTTCTTGTATCTACCAAGCACTTATTAAGCATCTACTATGTACCAGGCATGGACATGCCAGCTTTTGTTGTTGAGGTTTTTTAACTTTTTGTCTTTTCTCTTTTCTATTGTGGTAAAAACACAGAAAATAAACAGTTACAGTGATTTTTAAATGTAAGCTATAGTGTTGTTAACTATACAGTCACTTTCATTCTACATGATTGAAACCCTGACCACCAAACATACCCTATTTTCCCTGATTTTTAAATTTTTTTTTTTTTTTTTTGAGACTGGGTCTCACTATTTTTGCCCATGAGACCACAGGCTCTCATTGCCCGGGGTACTACAGACTCAAGCAATCCCCAGCCTCAGCTTCCCAGGTAGCTGGGATTACAGGCGCACACCACCACACCCAGCTATTTTTTTGGAACTAGGTCTTGCTACCGGCCCCAGGCGGGACTCGAACCGCAATCCCTAGCTCCGGCCGCTTCATAGGCTGAAGCTTACAGGCACGAGTCATCGTGCCCGGCTGATTTTTAAAAACTTTATTTTTAAAGAAGTTTAGGCTTACATAAAACCTGCAAAGACAGTACAAAGTTTTCACATACTTTCATTTAGCTTCTTCTAATACTAAGGCTTTGTCATTTTTTTCAACTGAAAAAATGTAGCAAGCATTCATTCTGTCATCAAATAATCCTGACAGGACAACTATACACCAGGCATTAACTGGTTCCAGCTGGTGTACATCTGCAAGGCTACACCTCTATTCCACACTGACTTCTGACTTCACTGCCCTCTTGCTCTGCACTACTCCAAAGAGAAGGGAATTGAGAATGAAAGGTTTTTTCCCCCCATTATGAATTCTTAAGAACCCTGCTGATAAAGCCTAAAGTCATAAGAGAGTTAATGTTTTTTCCTAAATGACTACAGGAACCTAAGGAAATATCAAAAAGAATGAGGAAAGTAAGTATAAACAAACCTTAGGTTAGTATTGTGTATATGTATCAGGCATGATGTCAAGCATATATATAAACAGATTCCTTTAATTCTGAGTCATTTCATAGATGAGTATTCCATTTTATGGGTAGGTAAAAGCAGGTGCTAAGAAATTAAGCATTAGTGAAAGTTCTACAGCTAGTAAAACACTTGCCCGGGGTGAAGAACATGAGGCTTTGCATATCTTAGTTCCTAGATTTCTGGACATAAGTCCTTTTTTAATAAAAATGGCCATCACCTAGACTTCATATCTGATCAATATCTAGTTCAGCAAAATTATTCACAAGTACAGCATTTCTCAGCCCCTAAGTATGAGTGATATACATGAGTGATTATACATCCCCCTCTGGAACACATTTCTAAGAGAAGTGAAGAAATTTTTGAAGGTCTTGCAAAACATTACCTAAAAGCAAGACTCCAAAAGGTCTTTCACATATTTCCACAATGTTGTGGATTATTACCCAACACCACCCACCTACATCCTCCTCCCCTCCAGATACCTCCAGGGAAGGTGCTGATTGACACTCAATCATCATGGAAGTTCAAAGCACTGAATGGCTACCCTAACTTCTCATGAAACTATTGTAGTTGTTTCCACAAAACTACAGTTTCATAATTCACTTCAAAGTAGTCTCACATCTCAGACAACAGGCAGGATAGAGAGTATAAAAAGTGAATGATCTACTTCTGGGATGGCAAAAGCAATTTATTTGCCTCATTAGACATACTACTTTAGAGAAAGCTTTTGCTTTCAAAGAATCCTTGGTTTACCTTTAGACTCACTGTTTCATATGGAAGTTACTACCTTTGAATCAATCAAAGTTGCCTTGGTCTTTAGGATTTTCAAGTACTACAAAGTGTACAATTACTTTATAAATATGGATACTAAATAGAAACACATTAACAAGACAAACCAAAAGGGGGTCTAATTTGGGCCCCCAAGTCTCTGGAATTGGGGAGCTGGCAAAAAGTTATAGGCATCATCAGGTTCCCAATCAGGAGGAAAGAAAAATGCTGACCAAAACCCAGGCAGGGCAGAAGAATCCAGAAAACACATGGAGATAGAGGAAAAGACCAAAAACAGCCTCTATTCTTGGAACCAATTGAGAGCAGTAAGAAAGAGGTCACAGGAGGCATTGCTCAAATTCCTCCTGGCCCTGAAAAACTTGCTTAACAGTGCCACAAAGGCATAATGTGATATTGTTTTGGGGGAAGAAATGAATAAAGGATGGAGGGCAGCCACAACCAGAGTAACCAGGAAGTGAAGAGGCGGGTTGTTCTTTCACTGGTAGTACCTGGCATTACCACAAACAGAAGTTGCAGCAATTCATCATGAGAGTTCATAAAACATGAAGAAAAAGTCGTAAAGGAAGAGCTTGACATTCCACATACACAATAAGATAGGAACTTTGGGTCATGGACACACATGGGTGATTACTCAATCCCAAGTATTCTTAAGACTTTGCCTTTCCTCAGTTACTGAACAAAGAGAATTCTGGTTCATTATCTACAAGTTCAGCTCAAATGCCTCATCTACCCTGTGAAATCTTCCAGACTCACCACAGACAAATGCAGTAACTTTCTTCTGTGTGCACAGTACTTTGCTAAAATATGTTAATTACAACCTTTGCTGGCATTTGCACTGTAAGTATCACCCACCAGACTCTACTAGGGACTAAGGAGGTGTTTTTACTCATTCTTATCTCTCAGTCAGTGCTTAGAATATAGATGGTACTCAACAGAAGAATGGGCATCCAGCAACAGGAGCACCCAGAGTTCAAGGTCACAGAAGTTTACAGGGAGATTCATGATCACTCTAGGAAACCAACTCATTTAAAGATAAATCCAATCCTAGCCACAAGGATCTATGTCACCCCCTCTGAAATAGTAATGGAACTTCTCCCATGACTATCCTTTAGCAAATCGGAATGAATACACAGGCAGCTGACATCTTTGAGTTGATACCACTAAATAAATTGGTTTTTATTCTCACATCCACTGTGACCAAACCATAGCACCGGACTTGGAAGGTGTTATTAGAAAGTCCTCAAATAGATTTCTGACTTTTCTTTGTTCATCAGAGGATGAAACTACAATAATCAATTATAATTCATTTTTAAGTCAAATCTCCAACTTTTCATCTACTCAATCTGAGTAAAAAATCATCTGAGTCTCTGGCAGTCATTTGCTGTTGGTCCAGCCTTTCCTGCTGTGGCAAAATACTTGAGATGCTTATGATGGAGTTGCCTATAAAGATAATGGTTCATCTCTAATTCTAAGGGAGAAGAGGGGAAGTTCCTGAAAGTCAATATAGGACTACATTTTGTACAATGGACACCACTGCCATTGTGATGTACAAATAAAGTAGAAAAGGCTGGTGATATGACAGGATCCATTTACTGGATTCTAGAGCACATCTCTGTGTGTCTCAATACCTAAGACAGCTGTCTCAGACAGCCCAAGTACACACCCTTTTTCTCCCCAATTCAAGCATCACACTAAGATCCACTGCCTTCACTACTATCAATATGGACTCTGTACTACCTTTAAAACTCCCAGCTAATCCATAATTTAAAAATAAAAACTTAATAGTTTATTTATATAAAGATTCAAGAATCTTTAAAGAAAAATCTTAGATATGATTTTCTTAGATATGATTTTTATATCTTTTTTCCCCATTAATAACAAAGGCTCTGCCGGGCACGGTGGCTCATGCCTGTAAGCTTCAGCCTATGAAGCGGCTGGGGCTAGGGATCATGGTTTGAGTCCCACTCAGTGAGACCTAGTCCCAAAAAAATAGCTGGGCGTGGTGGCATGCGCCTGTAATCCAAGCTACCTGGGAAGCTGAGGCTGGACATTGCTTGAGCCTGTGGTACCCCGGGCAAGGTGAGCCTGCAGTTCCACGGGCAAAAACAGCAAGACCTAGTCTCAAAAAAAACAAACAACAACCAAAAAAAGGCTCTTAACAACTCCTGGCCTAGTAATGGGATAACAGCAGAATTTTTCTCTGGTCAATAAATCTAGGTAGGAAAAAAAAAATCAGAAGCATTTATACTTGTCTGAACCCTTGATTCCATGTTATTACATGAATTAAGTGAAACTTGGGTCAAAATCATCAGCCTTATATGAAGGCACACAGATGATTTTATTAGAATGGGCTGAATGGTCGGTCATGTTTCAGCTTGATTTTACTGCTCCACTTCCCTCAACACCAGAACCATTTATAAAGCTGAAAACATTATTAGCTCTAAATGAGACTAGTAAATAAACTTTTGCTCAATACCAGACCATATGCCTTTTTCTCAGCTTAAAATAGAGTTAACTGCAAAACAAACTGAAAAACTAAAGTTTCCCCATGCTGTCCATTTTCTTTATACTGTATGTCTACATCAGAATGTGATGAAGGTAGAGGCAAACAGCAGTAACACCTCTCAGGGCATGCTTTCTACCTGCTACAGAACAGAATCAGGGACATCTGCCCTCCCTAGTATTCATAATAAAGAACTATTATAATTCTCTTAATATGTAACAGTTAAAATAACTGAAGTAAAGTGAAGTCCCAGGTAGTATTTTCTTAGAGACTCCACTAGTGCATATATGTTAAGAGAACTACCACCCATCTGAAAGTCAATCATATATGGCTCACTATTCTGGTTATCAACAATTCTCTTTTCTAGAGACAGGAAAATTTCAGAAGTCTAGAGACAGGATGATTCCAAGAGAAATAGATCTTTGCATGAATGTATATGTTTCTGTGTGCACAAGCAAAATACACACTTCTAAAAGTGATCATGCATTTGGGAATAGCAGATGGCAGCTTACTGCTCATTACACTGGACAAGGGAAGAAGTACAAACATCTACCCATTCCTACTCCACTATGTGGTCCCAAATTCATAAGAGCTTCATGGCTTACAGAACTTTGTAGTCACTGGTTTGGAGGTAACATACAGAGGACTTTAAGGGTAAAAGTATAAGCTTTTATAGTCTTATCTTTATTTCGTCATCTCTACATAGGGGCAACAGATAAAGTACCTAAGAGCTGAGTACACAGTACATGTGAAATTTGTGAAATAAGGGTCATGGATATAATCCCCATAGGCTTGTAAAAAAAAATCTGGCTTCAATCTGCACTCTGAAACTCAAAGGGCATTATACCATCAGCACATACATGCCACTCAAGGTGGAAATAAGAGCAGAAATAAGAGAAAAGCCTCAACTGTGGGTCTGCCTACTATTCCTTCCTAAACAGACCAATATGCAAATATAATTTTATGTTTCAATTGATGTTAAGCTTGTTTTGAAATACATATAAAATATGAGTTCACACATAAAAAATAACTGCAGACATTTAACACAAATATTCACAAATATTACATGGTGCCAGCTCTTCTCACCGACAGCCATGTAAAAAATAAGGGTAAGTAGATACCAACAAGTGTGTACGTCTTTTGGGAAAAAGTCCTACATACAAACACAATGACACCAAGTAGTGAAAACAGCAAGCTGGTTTCAAAAAATATGGAAAACAACAAGAATTCTAGTTTAAAGCATGTCTGAAACAAAAATATTGTATATATGTATATACAAGCCACCAATCCTGGAGAGCATCCTACTGTAATAATCATAAGTCCTAACACTAGAATGTTTATTTTGTATCCAAGTTTTTCAATCTCAATTTCTTAAAATGAGTAAAAGTGAGGCTAAGGAATGTTTACCTTTTCAAGACAGTAAGTCGGTGATGAAATTTTAAACATAGGTCACTCTACTCTAACCCATACTGTGCTCCTAAAAGATGAGTGTTAACACAATACTTAGGCTCATAACTGAACCTCATTAATAAAGAAAAATAAGTTGTATAGAGTTACCTAACTCCACTCAAAGACACAGCAAATATATTTCCCAACATTTTCAACAAAGTAGTTAAATTTTTTTTAAATATGATACAGGAATAAACTCTCACCCACCTAGAAACCTTGGTTATCCCAAAAACCTGAACCTTCATCCTGAAGGTTCAAACAAGTCAAGAATTTACCTGGATCCACATCTAAATATTCATTCTGGGACAAGTAACGCATAAATGATGCAAAAGAGACGTGCTGGCGGTGATTCCGGAAGAAACAGGCGAGCAGAGTGAACATGGGGAAGCAAAAGAAAACAAGGAAATATGCAACCATGAAGCGAATGCTTAGTCTCAGAGACCAGAGGCTTAAAGAGAAGGCTAGATTAAAATCAAAAAAAGAAAGAAAAGAAAGACCCCAGTGCACTCAAGGAACAAGAAGTCACCCAACACCCTTCCTGCTTATTCTTTCAATAGAACACCTAACTGGGCCCACCTTACCACATCCTGGTTGATACCAACTTTATCAACTTTTCCATTAAAGCTAAACTGAACTTAGTGCAGTCAATGATGGACTGTTTATATGCCAAATGTATCCCTTGTCTAACAGACTGTGTAATGGCTCAAATTGAGAAATTGGGACAGAAGTATCCAGTGGCTCTCAGGATTGCCAAGGATCCAAGATTTGAATGATTACCATGCACACACACAGGAACCTATGCATACTACTGCTTGGTACAGAGATTAACTCAGTACAAGTGCTACACTGTTGCCACTGACTGAGACCTTAAGGGAAGAATCTCCAAGATTCCTGGAGTTCCCATCATGTACATTTCCAATCACAGATACAACATTGAGCGGATGCCAGATGATTATGGAGCCCCTTGGTTCTAATTCTTACATGAAAAAGTTTCTCTGCCTTCCTTTAACCAGCTTTCTCTGTCATCAGTTCACTGAACATGCTATAGCATGCATTGTTCTTATTGTACTCCCCCATTTGCTGTTATGAGCATATATGGTTTAGTACACTCACTTTTTGATGTCAAAAAAAAAAATAAAAATTCATTCTGTAACTCTACAGGAACACTTTAAAATATAAAATGCAACTATAAAATATAAAATGAACTGGAAATTCATTCATTTGGGGATGTGACAGGCTTATCTTCTTAACACTCTGAAACTAATCAGAAGTGAAAAATTAAAACAAAGATCATTATCCTGTATTTTAGGGTCAAAAAATTAAATGAAGTCAACAATTATTTCAAATGTCCTATGGTTAGAATATAAGGCGGGGGGAAGCGGGCCTTCTTTTAGAGTGTTCTGCTCCTCCTATCACACACAGTAGGAGTGGTGCTATTCAAACACCTGCTAAAGAACTTCATTTTACAAATGAAGAAATCAGAACTAGACAAAATCCAAAAAGAAACTATCAGTTGTACATAACTATATACAAAGACAAACTACCAAATTAAGATGCTCTAATTATATGAGGTACCTAGCATGGTCAAATTCATACAGACAAACGAAGGTTCCTGTTGGTTCTCAGGGACTAGTGACAGAGAGAACAGGGAGGTTATTGTTTAATGAAGTATTCAAGATAAAGAGTCTGCAGATGGGTTGCACAATAATTTACATAAATGTGCAATAATGTGCGTGTACTTAACACTACTGAACTATAACTTAAAGATTATAGAGATGGTAAACTTTATATTGCATATTTTACCATAATTTAAAAATTATTTTTTAAAACTGTCCATTTATGATGTTATGGTAACATCATTATCTATCTAGAATCCTCATCCTCTCATCCCATGTGGTTATTAGGATTACAGAGCAGTTCCATGACTGACCCCAATACATGACTCATACCTAACTAACCACTATCCACCTGAGGGAACCCAAGTTAAAGTCCTTATGTCCCTAAAGTCCTAAGGGGAGACCTACTAAATGGGAGTGAAAAGAATATCATTTTTGGGTAGTCCAGGCATTCTCTTCATGTCACTTGAAGAAAACTACTTTGGCAAGCAACAAGATAGAGTAAAAAATAAGAATTGCTAATGAAGAGATCACTCCTTGAAGCCACTGGACCGTAAGGATTTCCCTCTTCCTTTAAGATGCTGTGGTTACATGGACCGACAAATTACAACACCTTTTTTTCCTTAAATAAAACAAAAACAAAACAATTAAAACAAACAACAGAAAAGTACAGCCATGGATCCACTCACCACCTGTAGGACAAGCAGCGTGTTAGGAACCAGTGAGACAAGAACATGAGATCAACGATTGTGTGACCTGTCACACCTGCATTGTCTCTGGGGCTGGGGAATCAAACCCTTGGCCCACAGTTTTGTGTAACGTTCAAAGAGGCGCCCTCCTTTACCAATCAATGGGGGAAGAAAGTAACGGAGATGTGGCTGTGGCTCCATGCCAGAACTGCTAACACGATAGAGCTGAATCAATCACCTGGGGATGTATGTCCCTAGTAGGGAATGTCTCTACTGTCAGTGGCTGAGAGTTGGGCTCCCAAACCAAGATATCAGAAGTATACAGCATACAAGCAGCACCATGTGACAGACATCAGAAATGATCCTGGAAAACTACACATGCATTTGTATGTTCCTGATGTGCTCGACCTGACTATCCACCTCAGTTACAACTGGAGATCTGAGCAGCCTAGTCTGTTGCTGTCCAGTAGTACAAGTCTGCACCCAGGAAAAAAAGGATATTGTTCCAGAAAAAGAAAAGAGCAGTGGGCCAAACACAGACCAATGACATGCAGCATGAGGAGCTGAATTGACCGGAGGAGGGAAGGGGAAAAGGGTATAAGGGGATAGGGGTACAATATGGAAAGGAGGGTCATACCTAAGGGGAACAACAACCATACAAACGTGACTAATATTCTGTATGAAAATTACAAAATAAAAATTTAAAAATAGAAAAGTGATTTTATTAGCAACTAGCTGTTAAATAAAAATTATCTTCCCAGTGCTCCTTTTGAAATATTACCTGTGTATTATATCTTTTCCATAATTTAGTACTATTTCAAGTTTAACAAAATTTTTGCACAACAAACCATTTAGTCAGGCCAGAATATTGCATTTCTGAAGGAAAAAGATGAAAAAAATCACTATTAATCTAAATCTATACTTGATTATTTACAGCATGAGAGAGAATATAAATCATAAAAGGTTTAGGTAGAAATATAAATGCTTCTAAATTACCTGTGGTATAACAGAAAAGAGTTGCCTAACTATTATATTGAAACTGAGGCTGTGGATGGCATATTCTAATTATAAAGTGAAGGATCAGAAAGATAATACACAGATAAGATCCTTTATCTGTGACTCCCTTTAAGAACTTTGCCCTTCCCCTGCTCTTCAATGCAGTACTCCATTAACAATAATTTCCCTTGATTTACCTTTCACTACTTATTAACAGGGTTTAATTTTACTAAATACAAATCTAATCAATAAATGTTTATGACTACACCTCAGAATAATGACTCTTGTATGGACCAGGAGGTGCAGGAAAAAAACCAAGTAAGAGAAGAAAGGAATGTGCTGAGCATGGTACTACCTCTGCAGACTAAATCACACTTAGTGCAGAGGCTCTCTAAAAAGTTGTCATGCTAAGAATTAACATCAAACCAGTTTCATGTCTAGACTCTGAAAGACTCACAGCACAAAATTTACACAAAGATGCCTGAAGCAAAATAAAAGTGAGTTGCACTCCTTTGGAAGTACAGTTATGAACTTGTTATCACAAGTCTTTGCAAAGATAAACAAGTTTGTTGATTTCATTGACACTGACATAACCAATGAAAAAACACTGGGTACACTACGCATATGAAATCTTTATAACCACAAAACAGTACAAAATTCATTTCAGAAATTGGGGAGGGGGGGAGTGGAATCTTCTGTTATTGAGGAGGGGGGAGTGGAATCTTTTGTTATTAAAGATTAACAGTATTTTAATCATAATGGGGGAAAAGACTACTTGGAAGGATTTTCAAAGTTTGCTAGGACACACTGGTAAAAATAAAATGGCAAAATTTGTCTCATCATAACCTTTCAATTATTTAAGGTGGCTTCCACGTCATATTTCCAAAGCAAATTTTGGAATCTGGTGGCCCAGAATGTCTATGGTGTTCTGGGGGAAAACCTACCATTTGGAATATTGTTTAAGCATCCCACAGTCCCCAGCACCATATATTTGCCAAGAAACCTACAAAATTCACTGGCCTAGAAAAGCAACTCAGCAGATATATGTTTCTATTTTCATACAATGCACACTTTTAAATCATGTGATAGATAAGTATCCAAAATCTTATAATGTTAAAATTTTTTCAGATAACAATACCATTTGTAGTCTCCTAAGGAAATAATCAGGAAAGTAACAAAAAAAGGGAGCCTCAAAGATATTCACAACATAATTACCCATAGAAGGAAAAACAAGCAATATATATGTTCTACACTAGAGGGCTAAAAACTTTCATTTGTCTATATACTTTGGCAAACTATGCATTATAAAAAATTTTGTCCTAACCAAAAGTCATTACCAACTGAAGGTAAAATTTGGAGGAATCACTTGTTACAAAAGTCTTACGACTTTTTACCAAGTGTTACGGCAATATAAAGTTATCTGCTCTAGGAAAAAAAAAAAATTAGGGTCTTATAATGTATAAAAGTAAAAGACATCAAAGTAAAAAAAAAACAACAAATGCTTATCTGAGTGGCACATTTTGGAATTTTTGTTTCTTAATTGTTTAAAATTTAAGTACACTAATTTGTATATTTCTTTATATACTAAATAAAATTTTAAAAGAAGAAATCAGTAGCAGACATGACCGAGAGTCGATGTGTGCAGAAATCCTCACAGTCCGGGCCTGTTTCCCTGTAGCAGCTCCCTATAGCTGGAGGAGAAAGTACCTGGATCCTTTCAGAACTCTTGATGTTTGGGGAGCGGCACAAACCGAGTAAGAGAAGAGGGAAGAAAGTCCTCCCGGATCCGTGCAGGATTAATTTATTCAAAAAGGCAATACAATGAAAAAGATTCAACATGCAAAAGTCTTGTGAAGAAAATGAAAGAAAAAACACAGAAAATGCCAAAGACCAAGGAGGAAGACCACTCTTTGGAAGATGTACCACAAGAGGCAGAAGGAAATCCTCAACCTTGGGAAGAAGGTGTTAAGCCAGGAAACCTTGGAGGAGGGCTGACTCCACCTAGCCAGGGATTTAAAGAGGACACCCCTGTTAGGCATTTGGACCCTGAAGAAATGAAAAGAGGAATAGATGAGTTGGAAAGGCTTAGGGAAGAGATAAGAAGAGTGGGAAACAAGTCTGTGATGATGCACTGGAAGCAAAGACATTCGCACAGCCATCCTTATATAGCTTTAGGCCTTGAAAAAAGTTTTTTGGTCTCATATTAAAATCTGGCCCCTGCTTTCTTTCTCTTAGCATTTCTGATGTATCTTTGACCTTTGTTTTACTTTTAATTACCTGGTGGAATTTTGTTTTAGGCAGTTTCCTTGTTGCCAGCATCTCATAGGATTTTAGATTTTAACCAAATCCAAGTCTATTTTTCAATTGGAAAGTCTGGCGAATATGCATGAAAATATGTTCATTCCATTTTGTAAAGTGAAACATAACAGGTTATAGAGCAAGAGATTTAGTATCATGGTTCACTTATGTAGGATAAAATTCCAAATACTGTATGTGTGCATAAAAAAAACCAAGAAACTCATACCACACAGAAATAAGCAATTACATTTCTGACATGTACATATGCACACATACAGTACATGTCAGAAATGTAATTGCTTATTTCTGTGTGGTATGAGTTTCTTGGCTTTTTTTTTTGTTTTTGTTTTTATGTTTTTGGCTAGCCAAAAACTTTTGTTTTTCAAGAGCCCAGGTCCTGATGGTTTTACAAATGAGTTCTACCAAACATTCAAAGAAGAACTAACACCGGTACTATTAAAACTCTTTCAAAAAATTGAGAAAGAAGGAAAGCTACCAAATACCTTCTATGAAGCAAACATTACACTAATTCCAAAACCAAATAAAGATAGTGCAAAGAAAGAAAACTACAGACCAATCTCC